>JAVGWN010003640.1:0-10174 GCA_034552555.1 Semaprochilodus insignis | reverse complement strand
AAAACGCTGTTACCATGGTGATCTTACAGTACAGCGGCTTTAACAGAACATACACATATTTATGGGTCTCTCTGGTTGCTTGTGCGGCCATCTTTGCCGATGACTCGCAGGGCATTCTGGGAATTTTTTCATAACACTGCGTTTGGAGTGTGCCTCTGAAAAGCTCCGTTTGAAGGGCCATGTAGCCCTAACACTTCACCCTACCCCTCCATCTGAACACCAATCAGGACAACCCTACCCCTAGATGTGAACGCGCAAAACGGAGAGGTAGGGCTACGTGTTAGGACAAGGGGTGAAATGGGATTGGGCCTGAATGGTCAGTCAGGTACAGCGATAATTTCCGTCCTTGCTTACGTCACATGCACGGCCGAGCGTGAAACTTGAATCAATGGCACGTCTCACGATGTCAAACCCACCCACCAAGTTTCATTCCTGTGGGTTGATTATTCTAGGTGCAGCTATTCCTTTGATGATGAGTGTATATTCAGAAGCTACATTAAAGCCACATTCCCACTTCCATTCCCAACAAACACAAACCGTCCTGCATTTCTCGGCTACTCTTTATTTCTGTGGTCATTCTCCAGTGAACCATTCCGAACGCGGCGCAGGTGTCTGACTGCTTTTGTAGCGGCCTTGAACTCCATTGTTGGTCTCTTTCAGCCCCGGAACGACGACTGGAATACAGTAACGTATTAAAAGGCATTTCAAGCCTCTGTCACACTTTCCTTCATCCCACTGCGAACAGGATGTGCTTCACTCTGCAATGTTGCTATGGCTACCTGTCAAGATTCACAGTGGTGAAATCGTAGCACTTCAGACACAGATTTAGTCACCGTTCATGTTTTTCACTCTCGCCGTGCACACCAGCCCCCCCATAGGAGAGACACGGGGTCTCACATGCATTGTATTTGTGTCTAAAACGAGAAAATAAACAGCAGGTGTTCGGCAGGGCCTGAAATTTCTCTCCTCATTATTCCGTGCGGTAAACAGCATATGGCGGTGTGCACAAGCCACCGAGTCCCGGAGAGCCGCGAGGTTGGAGCGTGAATCATCCAGTATACAGCAACTTGACCTCAGTGAGGCGAGACCATGCACACTCACTGAATCACTCTGTCACACACTCAATCACTCTCTCATTCCAGCCACGGTCCCATCGGGGGGCAATCCCCAGAATATTGCGCCCCCATATTTGGAATTCTGCAGATCTTCAGCTGGAGCATTGTGCCCCACTCTGTCTACACTCTCAATCTGGAATATCGTGCCCTCTTATTTGGAACACTGCATCCTAACAGTTAGAATGTTATACACTTCAGTTGGAATACTGTGCCCTTCTATGTTGGAATATCGCACCCCTCTGTTAGAACAATCTACACCCTCATCTGGAATATTGTGTCCCTATCAGGTGATATATTATGTTTCTCATTTGGAATATCATAACATTGCATCATTACATTCCACATTTCAGTTGGAATATTGGGCCCCACTCTGTTGGAATGTTACACCCCTAGGTTAGAACAGCCTACACCCTCATCAGGAAAACTGTCCCTCTAGCAGGTGGAATATTATGTTTCTCATCTGGAATATCAGGCCCTCTCATTTGGAACATTGCATCATTACAGTTAGAATATTCCACATTTCAGTTGGAATATTGGGCCCCACTCTGTCGGAATGTCGCACCCCTTGGTTAGAACAGCCTACACCCTCATATGGAGAGATTTCATCTGGAATATTGTCCCTGTTTAGGAAGAATGCTATAACTTTTGGTTTAAATATCATGCTCCTCATCTGGAATATTGTGCCTCTCAGTTAAAGTACCACCTCCCCACCCAATCTGGAATATTGTGTCCTCTTTTGACTGCGCCCCCTCATTTGGAATACTGTGCTTCCCAGTTAGAATATGTGAAAATCTGGAAAAGGTGCCCTCACAGTTATTACCATATGTATTACAATACACGTTTCAGTTGTGTCACTCATCTGGAATATTGTGCTGTCTCAATTGGAATATTATACCTTTCAGTTGGAATATTGTACGCCTCATTTGGAATACTGTATTGCCTGTTTTGTAACATTACACAACGTCATTGGAACCTTCATTTGGAGTACTGCCCGTCTTCATTGGGAATATTGTTTATGACTGTTTGGAACATTGCGCCCCTTGGAACCCCTGTAGTTCTGGTTCCTCTGGCTGGAATATCGTGGCAGCTCAGTGCAGGACTGCTGTTTCGTCCTATAAGCTATGAAAACTCTCCAAACTGCATTCCCACTTAAACCTTTCCATTGATATTCCCTGACATCAGCCTGGCACATACAGCTACATTGTACTGTTTGGGTAATTTCCTGTTGACATGGCAGTTTAAGGAAGCTCATACCTAATCCTTGGGTCCTTGGCGGCCTGTCCTGTCACTCGGGCTCCCACAGTGCTGCACCTGTGCTGGATGGGACGGATGCTTGGCTGCAGAACCCGCATGGAGCTCAGAGAGTCGCCTGCAGGGAGAAACAGCATTCTCAAAATATGGCACATGGCAGGAGCCACCAACCAACCAACCCGCAAGCGTGACACCATTTCTACTTGTGTACATTTATCAGTTTCTCCCGCTCACTGGCCACTTTATTAGAAACTCCTACATTGTTCTTCCACTCACTGGCCACTTTATTAGAAACACCTACCTTGTTATTTCACTCACTGGCCACTTTATTAGAAACACCTACCTTGTTCTTCCACTCACTGGCCACTTTATTAGAAACACCTACATTGTTCTTCCACTCACTGGCCACTTTATTAGAAACACCTACATTGTTCTTCCACTCACTGGCCACTTTAGAAACATCCACCTTATGCTTCCACTATGTTGCCACTTTATTAGAAACACCTGCCTTGTGCTTCCACTGAGTGGCCACTTTATTAGAAACACCTACCTTGTGCTTCCACTCACTAACTGGCCATTTTATTAGAAACACCTACCTTTTGCTTTCACTAACTGGCCACTTTATTGGAAACACCTAACTTACGCTTCCACTATGTTGCCACTTTATCAGAAACACCTACCTTGTACTTCTACTAACTGGCCACTTTATTAGAAACATGGTCAGCTTCTGACCATGCTAATGAAACGCTGATCTGTACAGCGCTGGCCATTTTCCTGTGTATTGACTTTATTATCTGCATATCTGGGTTAAATGATGCAGCTATAACGCCTCATATCTCGCAGCGGAGAGGATAAAATTAAATGTAATTACTCAAAGCAGGTGGGAGCGGAGGAGCTCTCTAATATCTGTAACGTCTGAAAATCCTTTTTTGCTTCTGTGCCAGAGGAGAAGTATGGGGATCTGACATTCCATTACGATGGGAGTGTATTATCTTCACACCGAGGTTTCTAATTCTTCCCCTCCGTTGGCATTTAGCTGTGGAATTCATTAATCTGCCAGCACCATCACAGCGAGCCTGGAGCTCCGGAAGGCCGGATTCAAAAAGGTAAAAGACAAAAATTCACGTTTGATTAAACCTCATCATATTGCTAATATTCTCTCTCTCTAGCCTACATAACCATTCAGTCTGTGCTCGTCCCTTCAGTCTGCGCTCACTCATCCAGTCTGCACTCGTCCCTTCAGTCTGCACTCGCTTCTCCAGTCTGTGCTCATCCACCCAGTCTGTCCTCGCTCCTCCAGTCTGCACTCGTCCCTCCAGTCCGCGCTCGCTCCTCCAGTCTGCGCTCGTCCCTCCAGTCTGTGCTCATCCACCCAGTCTGTGCCCGCTCCTCCAGTCTGTGCCCGCTCCTCCAGTCTGTGCCCGCTCCTCCACTGTGCTGTCATTCAGTGTATGTAATGACTCTGCACTGTGTAAAGTTCAGAAGCACCAAGGCTCTCGTAAATGCTGTATCACAATCTGGGATCAGATTGTATTCAGCCATAAGAGCATTAGTGATGTCAGGTACTGATGTTGGAACATTGCTATGAGGATTTGATTGCATTTATCTCTCTAATGTACAGACTGGATCTCCACCACGGCAGGACGCGCCTCCTCAGTTCACTATGGGCCTGAACAAAACCTTAATCAAAGACATCCAGCAGAACAGCACACAGCTCAACTGGGTTTGGTTCCAGCCAGAGAATGCATGGCATGTGTGCAAGCGTGATCATTTGGGAGGAGTTAAGGACAGATAGAGAGAGACAGAGAGAGAGAGAAAGACTATGTGTGAGAGAGAGTGAGACAGATTGAGAGAAACGAATAGAGAGCGAGACAAAGAGAGACAGGGAGACTGTGAGAAGGAGTGAGAGAGAGGGAGGGAGAGAGAGAGAGAGGGAGTGACAGAGCAAGGGAGTGACAGAGCGAGGGAGTGACAGAGCGAGGGAGGGAGAGAGAGAGAGAGAGAGAAAGAGAAGAGAAAGAGACAGAGAGAGTTAAGGATGGATAGAGAGAGACAGATAGAGAGAAAGAGAGAGAGGGAGACTGAGAAGTAGTGAGAGAGAGGGAGGGAGAGAGAGAGGGAGTGAGAGAGAGGGAAGGAGGAAAAGAGAGAGGGAGTGAGTGAGAGAGAGAGGGAGAGATATATAGAGAGAGACAGAGTGAAAGAGAAAGAGAGAGAGAGGAAGGGAGACAGAGAGACAGGGAGATAGTGTGAGAGAGGGAGAAAGGGAGAGAGAGAGAGAGATGGACATCATCAGAATGACGGACTGATTTATGATTCATGATTCAGCGTTGATGATTGGGTTTGATTGGTTTCCATAGAGACACATTTGGTAAATTCCCCTGGAGACTCAGAGCCAATAGCCCAGCCTATAAACCAGCAGAGAGAGAGAAAGAGAGAGAGAGAGAGAGAGAGAGAGAGAAAAGAAAAACAGAACACAGAAAGAAACAGAGGAGGTGAGAAAGAAAGAGAAAATGCAATGGCAGTAGAGAGGGGTTATAAGGAGGGAGAATAAAGGGGCGTGAGGAGAGAGTGATAAGGAAGGACAGAAGAGGGGAAAGACATAGAGGAGGTCAGAGAGAGAGAGAGAGAGAGAGAAAGGAATGGAGACGAGAGACAGAGAGAGAGAAGGGAACATCGTCTTGTGTGTGTGTGTGTGTGTGTGTGTGTGTGTGTGTGTGTGTGTGTGTGTGTGTGGGGTAATCTCCCGCCCTGTAAACACACTAAACGAGCAGCAGGTGTGAGGGAGATCAGCTCGATTAAAATTTCACTTCAGATCCACACAAACAACTGTGACCATGCGGGTCAGCACAGATGAGGTCAGCAGAGTGAAGCTCACCTTAACACAGGAGTACAAAACGCTCCTCCCTACAGGTGGACATCAGCAGCCGCTATTATAATCAATCACAGGGATGATCGACAACATGCTCTCGTCCCTGTGGTTAATTGTACTGCAGGACCACCACATCCTCTCCTCACACTGTGCTGAGACGGTCAGTAATCTCTAACAGGCTTCTCCACACTGACGCTGAGTAGTTTAAAACCACCTAACGTTTTAATGATGACAAATTGAGACTGATATGATCAATATNAACTCCTTATGGAGGTTCAGTGTCTGTATTCGTTTTTTTTTTTTCGCTTCTAAGACAGAGAGGTCAGAGCTGCCCACCTGTGATAGAGACACTGTCCTTGTTCTCGACTGTCCCAAAGAAGGAGATGGTGATGTAATCCTTATTTCAGTTATAGAGAAGAGGATGAAGAGAAAGGATGAAGAGATGAGTGCAGTGTAGAACAGAAGAGAGTAAAGGAGGAGAGAGAAGATGAAGGGATGAGTGCAGTGTAGAACAGAAGAGAGTAAAGGAGGAGAGAGAAGATGACCGGATGAAGAGATCAATGCTGTGTAGAACAGAGGAGAGTGATGGAGGAGAGGGGAGATGAACGGATAAAGAGATGAATGCACTGTAGAACAGAGTGAAGGAGGAGAGAGAAGATGACCGGATGAAGAGATAAATGCAGTGTAGAACAGAGGAGAGTGATGGAGGAGAGGGGAGAAGATGAAGGGATATAGATGAATGAAGTATAGAATGGTGAGTGAAGGAGGAGAGAGAAGAGGATGAAGGGATGAGTGCAGCATAGAGCAGAGAAGAGTGAAGGAGGAGAGAGGAGAGGACCAAGGGATGAGTGCAGTGTAGAATGCAGAAGAAAGGAGAGGATGAAGGAATGAATGGATGAGAGAAATGTTGAATAGAGGAGAGGATGGAGGGATGAGTGCAGTATTGAATGAAAGAGAGAAGAGAATGATGGGGATGAAGGGCTGAGTGCAGTGCAGACAGGGAAGAGAGGAAAGGATGAAGGGATGAGTGCAGTGTAGTATAGAGAACAGAGGAGAGGATGAAGGGGTGAGGAGATGAGTGCAGTGTAGAATAGAGGAGAGTAAAGGAGTAAAAAGAGGATGAAGGGATTGAGTGCAGTGTAGAACAGAAGAGAGTAAAGGAGGAGAGGGGAGATGAACGGATAAAGAGATGAATGCACTGAGAGAGGAAGGGATGAGGGGATGAGTGCAGTGTAGTATAAAGGAGAGAGGAAGGGATGAGTGCAATGTAGAATGAAAAAAAGAGGAAAGGATGAAGGGATGAAGGGACGAGTGCAGTGTAGAATAAAGGAGAGAGGATGAAGGGATAAGTGCAATGTAGAATGAAGGAGAGAGGAGAGGATGAAGGGATGAGTGCAGTGTAGAATGAAAGAGAGGATGAAGGGATAAGTGCAATGTAGAATGAAGGAGAGAGGAGAGGATGAAGGGATGAGTGCAGTGTAGACTGAAGGAGAGAGGAAAGGATGAAGGGATGAAGGGATAAGTGGAGTGTAGAATGAAGGAGAGAGGAGAGGATGAAGGGATGAGTGCAGTGTAGGCTGAAGGAGAGAGGAAAGGATGAAGGGATGAAGGGATAAGTGGAGTGTAGATTGAAGGAGAGAGGAGAGGATGAAGGGATGAGTGCAGTGTAGAATGAAGGAGAGAGGAGAGGATGAAGGGATAAGTGCAGTGCAGAATAAAGGAGAGAGGAGAGGATGAAGGGATAAGTGTAGTGTAGAATAAAGGAGAGAGGACGGGATGAAGGGACGAGTGCAGTGTAGCATGTCCTGGCATTGCAGTCTCTGAGCTGGAAATTTGATTTGCTGCTGCAGGCCTGTAGGAACATGTTTCTGGTTGCCATGGAGAAGCGGAGAAACAGATCCTGCCGGACGCTGGGCTGCAAATCCCTTCAAGGGTGAAAATACAGCGCAGTGGATTTCTGCTCCAGACGCAGGATAATACATCACCAGCAGGTTAAAACAAGGCCAGGCTGTTACAGATGGACACTGGAGCAGAACGAGGGAGAAACAGCGTCAACCCGCAGCCATCATCATCCCACAGCGGACGAGCTGGGAATCTGAAACAAGGGCTAAGACCAGACCTTTGGAAAAGTGTTGTCCCTGGAGTGAAATGCACTTCCTGGCTGTTGGGATTTAAATAAGTTGGAGAGGCTTGATTGGATAATCACTGCAGTGAATAATATGTTTCAGCTGGTAACAAATCTCCTATTGCTAACTGATGCAGTGACCAGCTTCTCATTCCGTAAACCACCATGTGGGAATACGTATCCCGTGGTTATGGAAAAGATCCTACTGCATTTCAGAAGGTCTAATTATTGTCCTGCATCACGCAAAGAAAACAACTAAGGAGAAGCTGAAATGACTGTCCAGCGTTTTATTAATACCTGGAAGGAGAGCGGAGAACTGGACACATCCCGAAAGGAATGTGGTGGGAAAAATATCTGGAATGATCAGACACTAAATGGTAAAAAGTATGACCAGAACTCACAGGACTGGGACTAAAGACCACTTGTTAATGAAGCTGACCAGCTTCAGTTTACTAGGGAGCACCTGACAGGTAGACCCCAGGTGGTGAGAGTAGGAAACTCTGAGCACAGGGGCTCCTCAAGGTTGTGTCCTCATCCCCCTCTTGTATTCCCTGTTTACACATGACTGTGCAGCCAGACACACATCCACCATCATCTTCAAGTTTGCCGATGACACCACCATCCTAGGCCTCATCACAGATGGAGACGAGACCGCCTACAGAGACGAGGTCAGTGTCCTGTCAGAGTGGTGCTACCACAACAATCTCTGTCTCAACATCAGCAGAACTGAGGAGATGATCGTGGACTACAGGAAGCTGCAGAGGGGTGGTCACTGTCCCCTATACATCAATGGAGCTGAAGTGGAGAGGGTCAGCAGTGTTAGGTTCCTCGGTGTACACCTCACCGATGACCTCACCTGGTCACTCCACACCAACAAAGATCTCACCTGCCCGTCAGCGCCTCTTCTTCCTGCGAAGGCTCAGGAAGTTTGGTCTACCTCCTGACATCCTCACCAACTTCTACAGATGCACCATAAAGAGCCTCCTCACGGCCTGCATCACTGTCTGGTATGGCAGCTGTACTGCCTACGACCGCAAGGCCTGAAGAGTGTGGTGAGGACGGCGGAATCCATCATAGGCAGCAAACTTCCAGACTTGCAGGACATCTACCAGTCCCACTGCCTGAGGAACATCCAAAAGATCCGGTTGGACTGTAGCCACCCAGCACACAGCCTGTTCACCTTACTGCCATCAGGCAGGAGGTACCGCAGCATCCAGGCCGGAACAAACCGGCTAATGAACAGTTTTTACCCACAGGCCATCAGGTTCCTCACCACAAGCATTTCAATGCATAAATGTCCTGACATGTTGTGCAAATGACAAATAAACCTGAAACCTGAACTTGAACTTGAAGACTGGACTCTGAAGTGATGGAGAAACATCATGTGGTCTGATGGATCCAGAGTGACCCTATTCCAGAGTGATGGGAGCGTCAGGAAAAGAAGGGAAGTGCATGAAGTGATGCACTCATCATGCCTAGTGCCCACTGTACAAGCCTCTGGAGGCAGTGTTATGATCTGGGGGAACTTCAGTTGGTCAGGTAGGTCGAGGCTCAGCAGCAACATTATGTGGTAATGAATGAAGTCAGCTGACCACCTGAATGACCAGGTTATCCCATCACTGGATTTGGTTTTCTTTCCTGACAGCACAGCCATATTCCAGGACGAATATCGGGCTCGGATTATGAAAGAGTGGTGCAGGGAACATGATGTACTGACCACCACAGAGTGCTGACCCCACTGCTAGACTCTGGAATGTGCTATCGAAGTGGTTCAACTGTCTGAGTATCAATACAAGATCTCAGCCAAACATTAATGCAACTCCGGAAGGGAAAGATGTTGTTACGTTGTACACGACTGCCGAAACAATTCCATGATGAATGCGCGCCATAATCAAAGGTAACGGCGCTCCAATGAAATACCAGTATGTACCTGGCATGTCTATAGTTTTGCTCAGTCATCATTCCAGAGTGACTGACCTCCGATAACAGGAAAGATAGCCAGAAACGGAATTACATGACCACCGGCCAAAACAGATTCCACTACTGCCTTACAAACCAGTATTAACTTCAGATCAGAGGAGGATGAAGTACACAAACCATGTAGCTGAGTTAAAGTGGATCCCCAAGGTCAACTACTCCTCCAGTGTCAGTGTCAGTTCCTCCCTTTAGACCTCCACTGGAGTAACAGTACTAAAGTATTTACCTTCAAATGTACTTAAGTATGGAGAGTAACAGGAGCATGATTTATTATGGCTCTAATGTCCTATTATCATTTCTGGAACAAGACTCTTAATCAGCTCAGTGTAGGTGAAGAGACTCGAGTGTCTCTCAGTCCACCAGTCTTTAATAGAAGCTCATTCATTAGTCTGACACTGACGTCTATTCAAATGATCATCAGCACAGAACACAGAATGAGAACAGGTTCCATTAGCTAGAACTATGAAATAACTTTTTGCAACAAGTTTCAGTTTAAGATTTATTTGGGACTTAGTTACAAGTTAAAGTTTAATATGAACTTGCTTTAAAGAGGCTCACTAATGAGTTTTCATTGGCAATACTGCATCTGCAGGTCTCTGTTCATAAACACAAACCAGCCAAAACNATGTACAGCAGGTTCTTAGTGAGGAACAGAAGGTTGGGTTCTAGCTTTACTGGCAGATACAGTGAGCGTCTGGTTCATAAGAACAAGGTCAAGCAGCAAACACACAGGACAACACAGCTACAGGCTGGCAGAGGGCCAAAACCCCTCTCTACTGACCGTGATTGTCATGTAGAGTAAATGTTCAAGTGCATAATATTGCATACTGCGCA
>JAVGWN010003639.1:0-10175 GCA_034552555.1 Semaprochilodus insignis | reverse complement strand
ACAAACCAAAGACATATACATGATGAAAGAACAATAATTCGCAATAACTTAACCAGAACAGATACAGACAAGACAAAAAAGGGGATTAAGGGGAAAAAGGCACAGAGGGATGTGGGCTGACTATAAATAACAGAGCTTTTAACATTCAAATATCCAGAAAATTGGACATATACCATTCATTTGTCATTGTTGTTGCTGAGACATTTTAATGAGCTAAAATATCCAGCAAAATGATTCATAAAACGGCCAAAAGAGGGAGTGACACCTTCATATTTGCAGACATGCATATGATATTTACCCATAATGATAACTAGATTAACTATATTAGAAATATTTTGGTAAAATGTCTGTATGTTTAATATCTTATATTAAATATCCATACATTGAAAATCTGGAGTATTGTTTATTTGAAGAGATAACCACTTGTGAAGATCATTCCAGATTTTAAATGTAACATTTGGAGCCTATGACTTTAGCCAAATCAAGTATTACCTGAAAACACAAACATTTCATACATTTCCTGTTTTAATTTTTTTTCCATTATAATAAATTCAGCAACAATAACTGGCCTTTAAAATTAGCAAAGAATATGTCATCTGTAAGTTTAGGTTTCCAAGTAGAGGTGGTGCTAACTTCTTTTCACTAAGGAGTGTATGTTACAGGCTGTATTTATTCTGTTTCTTCCACCCTATTGTCAATTATAGTCATTTTGTTCATTAATTTTTTATCCTGCACTATATGTTTTAAAGCAGCATCCATCATGTGTAAAATAAGACTTTTTATGTCTGTCTGTCACACATTTTTATTAGTTGAATAATACAGATGAGAAACGATCCAAACAGAATTGTACACGTTTATGAATTATGAAAGAGAAATGCCAGAAATGGCAGTGACCACTGTAATTTGGCTGACAGATCACGTGATCACTCTCAATTTGTTCTATGCGGTGGAGCTCTGGCTCTGCAGGCCGCTGACATGACATAAAAGCTCCATCAGCCTTCGAGCAGCCCTGCACAGCCTCATGCAGGAGGACGATATCCCAGTGTTGAGCTGCTTCTCTACACACAAGCTTTAACACATAGGGAGGATGCTGATTCGCATTAATGCAGGGCCAGAAGGAGAGAACAAAACACCAGAAATCTACAGAAAAGGAGGCTTTTACAGCTCATTCCCTTCAACATCATGACTCAGGCCTCCCTCTGTGTTTGCCTCCTCTACTAGAGCCCTGCAGTCTCTCTGTGGAGGGAGGGAGAGAGTGCGAGAGAGCGAGCGAGAGAGAGAGACCAAGGGAGGGAGGGTGCAGGCTGGGAGGGGCTGGCTGGGGAAAGAAAGGGAGGGTGTGCATAGCCAGTGAGGGAAAGAGAGAGAGAAAGAAAGAGAGAGAGAGACAGCGGTGCACTAAAGGAGGGGTAGAAGGGGGAAGAGAAGGACAAGAGAATGTGAGGGAGCTAGGAAGAGGAGAAGGGAGCGATCCAGTGGAGGAGTGTAGCGGCCAGAAGGAGAGAGAGAAGGGGGGTGTCCAGACTGGACAGACTGGACAAGCTCAGCAGTGCCTTGATGGAGCATGGGTCAGGTTCTAGGATTCTCTCATTGTAGTGAGTAGCATCTTTTGTTTCCTCAGCCAGCATCCCCCCTCCTTTCTCTCCCTCTCTATCTGTCTGTCTCTCTCCATCCCTCACTACTGTGTAGTCTGTCTACTGTATCATCTTCTCTGATCTCTAACAATAGCTTCCTGAAATTCACCTGTTTGTTAGATTTTCCTGCATTCTGCCTTTAGCTGCCACGCTAATGGGTCTGCTCTGACCACCACCTGTATACATGTGATTGCCAGTATGAACATTTCTGTATTTAACTGAAGCAATAGAGTGAGAAGAAGCATTAATGATAGGCTGGGTGGTTTACATGTGCTCTATGGTGTGTTGATCCAACAGTAGCTAATCCAATGCAGTTATAATGAGCTATACTTATGAACAGGCCCATGTGTGCTATGCGTTTATCTTTTTTCATTCGTTTTCTTCCTCCATACACTGATGTATCAGTATTACTGCTTATATGTATGCCATGTACAGTGCAGTTATTTAGAAAATATTAAATATATAAATTATCTTATATTTAAGCTGCTAGCTGTGATGTTGAAATGACTATATCCTATATTTGTATATTTTTATGCCCCCCTCCCCAGAGGTCTTCTCCTTTGATACTTGTGGGGGTTTATTTACCACACACAGTCATAATTCACATTTACATGATTCTTTCCAACCACTTTTTTTCCATCCCTTAATTGTTACTGTGCCTTTAAGATGTGTAAAGTGATATTAGTAAGGCATCTGTTCTTAGTGGCTGTGCCTCATTCACAAAGCAGTCCTGGTGGGTAAGACTACTTTCACACGAATGGGTGGAGCTAAACTGCTGTAGGCTGAATAAGTTGAAGTAAATGTGTTGTTTTTGTGACATCACAAAAATGACAAGTTCAAAACAGTCTGTTTTTGCAGCTTAGCTTCAATATATGGATGGTACAAATTATTTCTTTTTAGATGTTTACAATGTTTACACATCTTAAAAACGAAATTCCAGTTTTGCACGATATGGGCCCTTTAATGCCAGTAATGCCATTTGTATTCACTCGGACTGAAGCATTTTCTCTGTGCTTGCATGTGGTTTAACTAGCCTGATACTGCTGTGCATCTTCACCAATATGTCTTTCATGGTAAAACGCTGGCTGTAGCCTTATTGGTATCAGCTCGCATTTGTTCCAATTCAGTTCCATGAACAAAAAGGAAATAAATAGATAAAAGTCCTGCACTGAACATTTCAAGCAATGACCGATGACAAGACTACCAGCTGTTAGTTGCTACCACTACCAACTGTCAGTGTGAAATATTTTCTGCATTAAAACTATCACAGCAAAACATGTACAGCGTAAATGCTGCTTTTTTACACTTTAATTTAAAAATATGCTTCTCTTTAGTTTAATGCACAGCAGGCATGGCTACAAGCAGCTTGGCTCCTCTTACTCAATAGCATAACGCATGCTAGCAGTGGGAGAATGATGATGGAATATTCAAAGTGAGCTGTTATCTGCTAGGCTTGGCTATTTGCTTTTCCCTGTAGAACCTGGAGTACAGTTCCTCCTGTTACCATGTGACCTTAGACCTACCAAAGCAGCGGCTGTTTGTGTGAATGTGCCCTTAAAGGAATACTCCGGTGTTTTTCAAGCTAAGCTCTATCTGCTGCACCTGTAGTGTACAGTCGATTACTATCTGCACAAATTTCAATGTGTTTCCAAAAGCACCTGCTCACTGGCTTCCATTACTGTTTTAGAGTCAATTGGTTTCCCGGTCTTTTTTTGAGCATAGGGGAATTTATGTCCATGAAAACTGATCATGTACTACAAACACAGGCAACATTTCTCCATAATTATATCACTTACAAGAAAACAAAATGATTCAGAGTGGTTTGATCTGAAATGTGTCAGAAACTTAGTTAGAGTTGTTCAGAGTGGTGGTGATAGGAACCACAAAGTGTATAACACCTCTACAAACTAGCACACAAAGCATCATTACATGGAAGGGTTACGAATCAGTGCAATCACTCTTGGACTGCACAGGACTATTCATACATTTTAAGGATGATTCCAAACCATAGGGAGTCTGAAAATGTTCAGTCGGCAGGGAGCTTCACACTGCATAGGGAGTAGAGAATAAACTGCAGGGCAGTTTACCCTTAAATCACTGCATATCTGTTGAAGATGCATGTTTGATTATATCATTGCAGGACATGGGAATTCAGGTATTTATCAACCACAGTTCCCCTAACCGGCATCCCGTGTTCGATGGTCCTACTTAGGGACCCTGCGAAAAGGAATGCAGTTTTTAAAGTTTTTTTCTAGATAAAGTTTTGATCCAAAACTTAGTTAGTAATGAGGTATATACAGGAAGTTGAGAAGTTGAGTACCCAAAGAAAACTTATACTTGACTTACCGCTACTTTACCATCATCAGCCATGCATATATAAACACATGTAGATTCACTGTCGGTTTTGGATGGTACGTAAATGGTCATATGTGTGTTGTAGACATTGTGATCTCTGGTTCTTATCTGTAAAGAAATCTGACTCATTAAGTTTCTCTGCAATCAACCATTTCACACCCTGCCGCTCTGCATTGTTGTTACATAGATTGAATGAATAATGTGGACTGATTGCAGGATTGTAAAGACTCGGTGGAATTGGCCTCTTAAGGCACTCTCTATCAGTTCTATCGTTTTTGAGACAGCCCTAAACCTACTTCAATTCTGCGAGAGCAGTGGCTCTTTTACAGCTCTCAGGCATTTGTCCAATTTTATATTCAAATGGATATGAACTGGCTCAATGCCTCAGCCAGACCAGAGGTAGTGTGATTTGTTTGTGTGCTGCTGTATCTAAAAAGCTTTTTGCTCTTTTGTTTCAGAGGAGTTTGGCTCTGTCTCCTCAACACCTGACTCCACTCCTCCTTGTACAGATGGTAAGCACTGCTTTATGTTTTATAATCTAACTTAAATGTCAGAAAATATATGGGCTTTATTGTTATATACTGCTGTGTCCCCTGATATATTCACCTCTGTCAATGTCAGAAGGGCTCTCACATTTAAACTCCGTTTTTGAGCTTCCTTTTATTACACTACCATTAGAAATCTTTTCTTCTTGTTGGTGCTGTGACTGTGGCCTGTCTCTCTACTTTCATTCAGATAAAGCATGAATGCGTCTGCTTTGAACTGAATGCTCGGAATCATCTAAGCTATGAGCAAATATCAAAGCAGCGTGTGGGATCATTTGTAAACTGCATGACAGATTAATTTGCACAACAGATTCCATTTGCCATGTTCAGAACCTTTCATGTTCAGCTTATTGGACTGTTGCTCCTTCTTAACTTGTGCTACTGATTGTATTAGTAATCAAGTGAAGTTTAATATCAGTTTATTACTGTAGTCTACAACAGACTAGAGCTACATCATGATGATCTTCAGACTAGAGCTACTTTATGATGGTCCAGGTGAAGTTATGGTGTAAATCTGCTATTTTACTCATATTTACTGTTACTAGTAAATTACTATTTAAGTAATGCAGCTAGCAGACAGTAATTTGTTGTAATTCTACAGTAATTGTGTTTACAGAATACAACTTTTTAAAGACAAATCTTCACTGGAGTGAACATCCAAAGTAAAAAAGAAACATTATTTGCTTCAGTTTTACAAGTCTTTGTTTAAGCTAGAAACCACCTGCTATTAAATGTGCATATGCTCCTCTGTTAAGCTCAATGGACAAAAAATTAATCACCTGTAACTGAAACATACCTAATAGCATGTAATACCTCCACAAGCACAAATAACAGCTGCAATTTGACATTTGGACTGCACAAGTTTCTGTATGTAGGCCACATCAATGTTCAGCCACTCTTGCATCAAAGAATTGCACAGTTGGGCCAGATTTGATGGACGCCTTCCCTGGCACAATTCTGAGGAGAATTTCCTGTAGACTAGGATTTTAGCCACTGCTGATGGACCCATATGACCGTATATGCTCCAAATATATAATGCAAATTCAGCTGCTTCCTTCACACTATGGTCTTTGGCACGCCCAAATGCAATCACTCCTTTTAGCCAGTCATTAACATCTGCTTTGGACCCATTTTCCACACATGGGACAAGATATTCACTGCACTGTACCACCTCTTCTCAATCTATGAATCCCGTCACACAACCCCGCAGGTATTCATAGCCCAATTATCCTCGTGCAGCATGATCTGCAGGAGCCTAAAGGTACTGCCACCCTAAACACGCAAGGTGACTAAATTTTTGTCCAGTGAGCATAATATTTAATATCCCAGTTTTAAACAGAAAAACAAAAGCTAGTTACAAACTACATGGTCTCCTTATTAAAGATAGCTGTGCAATGTTTATGATCTTATGTCTGTATTTGGCTCTCAGCATAAACCGTTGCAAGGCTTAAACATGTACGCTCCACTGCAGCTATTGCTGAGCTGCATCGTGTCATGTGTCACACCCCACCCTGTCCAGCCCCCTTCAATTGCTGCCTTCAAGTCCTCTTCAGAAGTTTGTACTTATCACTTTTGTACTTATCACTTATGCAACTGACGTGGTCTGTGATCAAGTGGTTTTGGTCAGAAACAAGATAGACGCACTGGACTTTTTCTTTATTTCCATGAATGAGTTCTTTTACGTTGAATTACTGCAACTGAATGATAAGCAGAATATATTTATGAGACGGATAATGTTTTTATCCAGTTAAAGGTATCACATAATGTGTTTAGAGTAATATTTTTTGTGTGGGTGACTTTAGCCTGGAGTGTGTGGATGCTATTATTGCTTCTTTGTTGACACGCCCCCAACTCAGAACCCTGGGCTTATTGGAAAATCTGAGGTTCTCTCTAGTATATATGACATGTTGGTGGTGTTCATGCACACTCATCTTGTGAATACAATATTTCTGACATGACTTGAAGGCAGCAATTGAGACATCCATGAGAGCCCTTGTCATTAGCAAACAAAAATCAACACTTTCTTCACAGAGGAGAAGTAAACTGTAAGAGGAGAAGTAAAAAGTAAGACTGGTTCTATGTAGAACACACAAAAAAGCAAAAAAGATTTTTTAACCAAAACTATTGTTTAATCGAGCAATTATGACAATCCTACCTGCTGGTGCTACAGTAATGGATTCATAACAGTAATGATATGACTGTCAGCTAACTCCATTCTTTATTCTAAGGTGGTAATGAGGAGTCGGACTTTCCAGAGCTGATAACAGCACGTGAGTGGTCTGAGGACGAAGAAGGCCCTGAAGATGATGATGGTGGCCTTAGCAGTCCCTCTGTATGGGGCACCCCTCGTCAGAACTCCTTTGAGCTCACATTCTCCTACATTGCCTTTTCTGAGGGCGAGGGGTCATCCCGCAGAGACTCAAGTCGGCGCAGGGCAGGGGGCAGGGGAAGGCGGTGCTCGCTGCACCGAGTGGACACTGTGGAAACCCTCTTACCTCCAGACTCCCCCACTGTGGAGTGGGACCCCCACGCTTTCATGAGTGGGGAAGGGGAGCTGGAGGCAGGTCAGATCAGGGGGCTTCCTGAACCAACCGAGAGTTTTGATAGGACTCTAGAGCCCCTTGTACAAGACACAGAGGAAACTTCTGATAAAGACACAGGGACGCCCGGAGAAGTGGAGGAAACCTCAGGCAGCCAGACACACATCATTACAGAGAGTTTACAAAGTAAGTTTTCTAAGCACTGACACATACATGTCGACTCAAAGCACTAACACATACATGGCAACTCAAAGTGCTGACATGTGACATGCCGACTCATCAATGGTGATGGACTAATTCCTTAAGCCCTAAGAGCTTGTATGTGGACCCACAATTGATTATATGCCAAAATAAAACATTAATATCCATAAAACCTAATAAATAAAACAATGTATTTATATCAAATTGGCAAAATGCCAAAAGGAAAGATCCTGAAGCTGGGCCATCTATAAGTGAAGCGACTATCTAGCAAACCTAGCAGAAACCACAATGTAACCATTAGTACCAAGTGCTAGGCTTAATGTGTATGAGAGCTGAAAATAAGGTACTGCTGCTCCATACTGTGTGCTTAGAGGTCTTGTCAAATGAAGCTTTGAAGCCCAACACTTGGAGATTAAACATAGTGAATAAGTGTCAACATATCACACTGCATCAGCTTTCCAAACTATCAGATTAGTTGAATCTTTTTGTGGCTCACAAAGGGGTTTGTGGTCTTTTTATGGGATTCAAGTTGCAAAAGATTGGGAACCCCTGAGTGAGCCGGTAATGATCGTACTGAGCTGGTGACTGTAAACTGATTCTGAATATGCAGCTGTACAAGTCATATGTACTGTATGTGTGTAAGTCAGTACTGTGACCACTGCTTGATGTTTTACAACTGTGCTATGACAATGATTCACACTCATGGCCGTGTATTGCTGACACAATGACATCATGATCTGACTCATTTTCTTACTCTCTCACTCAGCCAGCCTCTTTAGGTGTCTCTTTAGATTAGAACCGAACACTGCCAAGCAAAAGCACCTTTATAACACTGTGAACGTAAGGTTTGGCAAAAACTTTATTAAATTTATTGTCTCAAAGAAATTAGGTAAATATACTGGTTTAGATTTAACAGGTTTAGATTTAAATAGCCTCGTTCTCCCAAACACCCAATTATAATTTTCAGTTGAGTCACACTTCTGCAGCAGGTAGTTAACTCAAACAGCCTAGTTGTTTTACATGGTGTGTATTGAGCTGGCAGCACTCGTTTGAGTCCTACTCTCTCTTCAAAACTTGAATCAAATATTATTTTCTTGCATTGTTTTTTATAATAATAATAATACCCCTTTATAGAGTTACACCAGTTTCTGCAATAGCTTTTTGCAAATTTGGCTCCAGGCTGATCTAGTAAACCTGAGTACAAGACACCATCATGGTGAAAATAACAGTAAAATACACCCAAACTTCATATTTTGCATAATTATAGCCTATGACATAAAAACAAAATGTTGTGAATAGGATTATATTTAAAATGTATACATTAATTAACAGTTCATTAACAGAAACCAACAAACAAGCTAAGTATGTTGGTAAACATTCTGGTCAAAAGAATCTTCAGTGTGTATTCACTGATCTTAACTAGATTTATATAAGTAACTAAAGATAATACAAAAATAGTATCTAGTAATCTGGTAGTGTTACTAGATCAGTCATTTTAACAAATAGGCAAACCCCATAAAAATAAAAAAATAAAAACTTTAAACTACTATGTTTGCCAGTGAAAGCCACTGATGTAAAATTTTGTATCAGTGAAGTCAACTTAAAATGTTAGATCAACTTTCTGTTTAGCTGTTTCTTATAGTTTATTTTTTTAAGTGCTGCATGGTAGGTCCACAAAATTTACGTTGAGTTTAATCATAAAACAAGTAATTTTGAAGCATTTGTATTTGTCCATTCATCATGAAATTATTTTTGTACAATGCAAAGGGCTGTTTTCAAATTATGAAAAAACAGTACATCCAGTTGAGTTTGATTCTATTAATTTTACTGTATGGCAATAGCAACACATTTATTAAATTAATTTAAAACTATGTGAAGTAATGACATAGATCAAATGAAAATAAACCCAAAAAAGTTTTTCAAAATTAAATTAGGAGTCCAAATGTTTATTGAAATGGTTAACTGAGCTTGATGGGCTAGTTAAAAGTCTAATTGGGTTCCACAATTTAGAAGCCGAATAGCAATAAGAGGCTTCTCCATGTTTTCATAGGGCATAGCTCCTAGCTGTATGCTGCCTTTAGGACAGTGCACTGAAGGTAACTGTAGCTTGTGTTAATTGCACAGCTCAACAGCTTCATGGGTCAGAGCCCCCTGTCACCACGGAAACCATGGCCACGTCGCAGACTGAGGACGCATCACGCCTAACGCCTCCTCTGATTGGTCAAAACACTCAGGAAGAGCTGACCAGAGAACGGTGGATTTCTACGCTCGACCTATCAGAGGGTCAGACGATACACATCCACATAGCAGGTTAGCCAACGAGCCAGTCCTTGTCCTGTATGAGTGCGTAATGTGTTTCAGGCTGAGTGATTGCTCCTGGTTGATTATGCCTGGTCTACATTATTTCAAGGTGCAGACTCAACAGATCACCCACATCAAAGCCTCAACATGCTAAACCAACAATGTGGATGGAGGTCTTCCTCCAGCTGGCATTGCTCATGGTTTAACATGGACCGTCTCATCTGGTCTCCATAGTTACAGTCCCCAGGGATTCCCAGTGTAAGGGTCTGACTGTGCTAAGTGTGGCTTCTTGCTAGCGTGTCTGCTGTCTCACACAGATGAGTTAATTATATACATGTAAACACGCCAGATTAACATGGTGCCTCTGTATATCCAGAAAGCTAGAGACTGCATGAGACTGAAGAATCTAACATAACAAAGACTCCACATGTCCTGCTGGGCTAGATAATATAATCATGTTGCTAATCCCTGTATTCATCTTCTTTAATATGCAACTGAAAAGGCCTGGGATCTAAAAAGCAGTGTCTCTGATGACATTGGTTTACTATGTGTTATAAAGATTTATTTATATATATATATATATATATATATATATATAT
>JAVGWN010003638.1:0-10176 GCA_034552555.1 Semaprochilodus insignis | reverse complement strand
TGCTTTCCTGCTCTGAAGCCTCTCCTCCATTCACGAAGAGCTGGATAATTAGATGATGAGTTGAGTCAGGTGTGCTGGAGTGGGGAAAACATGAGACTGCTCATTGAAGTGGGAGAGAAACAGGAAATTCTTCATTCAAGGGTGTTTTATTTCCAGTCCAGGATAAGCACTGGACAGCAATGAGCACAAACAGTTGTTTCAAGTGCAGCTTGGGAGTTAGAGTATTATTATTATTATTATTATTAACAACACAGAACACTAATAGTAAAGACAATATTAACCCACCAGTTTCTCCAAATCTCTGCATAATTACAGTACCAGTCAAAAGTTTGGGCAGACCCACCTCAATGGATGTAGTTGGTGATCTTAAAGACTCTACAGACTCACACTTAACAGCTCCAACTGATGAGAGTCTGAACCAGTACATACCCTGATATACCACATATACTCTTGATGTACCACAGTATGATATTTCTCCATATCTCCACCTCTAATATATATTTAGTGGTGTAAAAACTTTGACCTCTTTTTCTGCACAGTGTAAAAGCTCTAGTTCTCCTTTCAGTTTAGTGAATATTCATGATGGACCAACCAATAGAATTGCTCCAAACCTGCTTAGGAATAAACCTTGTTCTATCAGCTCCACTGCAGGTTAAGAAAGCTGGTTCATCCTCCTGTAAAGCTCCATTTTGGAGGTTTTAAGGTGGACTGTAGAATTCCATGAGTGCTATTTCATAGTTTGGTGTCTTCACTTTTATTCTTCAGTAAAGCCTTAAGATGAACATAAGGAGAACCTGCAATAAGGAGCCGTCTCTAAACTTTTGAATGGTAGTGCATAGACCATTTCTGCATAATCCACAACAGTGGCAGGAAGTTGCAATGTAAATATTTATTATCCACCATGTCTTCTGAGTTCCTAATGTAATGTTTATTGCAGTAAAAATAAATCTGATTTTCTTTGGGAACTATTCGGGCTTTTAACCATGGCCATACCCACCACTGAGGTCTGCAGAGATACTGTACAACACCAGGATTCCCATCTGATCACCAGGGTCATTGCTGTACAGTGGGTGGAGTGAATGATCCTCTTATCCTTACTACAAAATCCTTACCCAACACGGCGGTTCTTTGATCATGCCAACAAACTAGACAGACAGCTGAAGTGTAATACAGTTCATTAGAATTTTGTGGACTGCTTAGTGCAACGCCGTTCAGTCCACCTTAACTGTGGGATATGTTAGCTTAGTGTTGCGCTAGCTACCCTCCTAACATCAAGGCTCACAGTGTTTCCCCGCAATTGTACTTTATAGACACTTTGCACAATACATTTCTCCTCCATGTCTGCAGATACAGCTCAGAACGGGAGCTTGATAGCCCTTTCAGACCACAGGAACCCCGGTTCTTAAACTGGTTCCATTCAGACTTCTTAGAACCAGTCTGCATTGGAAGGATATGTCATGAACTTCAACAGAGGGTGCAGAAGGTGACCTCAAAAGTAGACACAGCCACAGATGGGGTCCTGGTTCATGCTGAGGAACCCACTCTTCTTTGGTTCCAGCTAGGGACAAACTTTTCAGGTTCTGAACTTTTTTGTCTTGATGCTATCCAGGGAGCCGGCCTGCATTTGCACCAGTTTTCATTGGAATTATGGAATGTCAAAGAATACAACCGTAGCATAAACAGAGGGCACTTCACAGCAGGAGTAAACAGTAGTACCAAGATGGCGGAGCGTATAGACGACCTGCGAGCGTTTGGGCTGTTATTCCAGATGTTTGTTTATTTCCAGAAAGCAAGCACGGATCAACTACTGCAGATAAGAAGACCTAGAAGAGGTTCTTCAGCAGACCACTGGGTGTCACTATTGTTCCCTCTCCTTCCTTAACAACTGACACACACAGATGACCTCACAGTACGTGATTAGGAACCTATTATTCTTTGGTTCCAGCTGGGAATGAACTTTTCAGGCTTCACTCTCTCTCCAGACCACCAGAGGGCGCTATTCAACTACTGTCGCTAATGTGCCGCTGGGAAAGCAGGAAACGCTAGAGCCCCTTCCCTTTGAAGGTTAGCTATCACAGTGACCTCACAGAGTTCAAACAGAATCTCTAGGGTATGTGGAGTCATGTCACCTCCCCCCCGCCCCGTGGTCTCTGCTCAGCAAGGGTTTCAGGCTGCCCATGTGCCCATGCAGTCCTCTCTCAGGCCTGTGTCCTCTCCTTGGAGCACTGGAGCAGAGAGACTGGCCACTGTGTCCTGCTTCCCAGTAGCCCTGCCTGTCTGCTTTGGCTGCTAAGGATTGAAGGCCACCCAGTGCAGTATGCTACACATGCCTCCTTGGCTCCTCTGGCAGCAGTGGGCCCAGGAGGTGCACCAACGTTAACCCGGCGTTGATTTAACAGTTTTACACGCAGCAAAATCAAGGACTTTAGCCTGCAGCAATCACAAGAGAGGCTTCCAGGTCCTGGCGGTACTGACAGTGAAGTTACGGAGGATATGATTGGAGTTCTAGGCTTAAATGTCTTCATGCAGTAAAGAGATGATGTTGGTTCCACTGTAGCAGTGCATCCCAGTCCTGGATGCAGAGTGACTCTGTGCTCCAAGGGTTTGTGCTTTCCTGCTCTGAAGCCTCTCCTCCATTCACGAAGAGCCACCAAACCACTCTCAATGACTTTGTAGGCATCTCAACCACTTAAACACATATAAAAACTTGGATATATAGCGTATGGTATGTATGCGTGTTTATTTCAACGAACCATTCAAAACCATCCGTGGTTACCCAGGAGTACAATGAAATTTAGGGTGCAGCACCTGATGGTGCTATTATTGTCATTATTGTTAGGTGGTGCATCCTTCTCACTGACTGACCAGGGCTCAGGCGGCGGTGGGGTGGGGGCCAGGCTTTATTAGGCCGGGCGTATTGACAATAAAGACCTTATCTGTGGGTTGAAACGAAAGTGAAGGGCCATGCATAATGCAGCGGTGAGAGCAGTCCTGCAGCTGTTGAACATCACCCAGGACACAGAGAAGTGCCACCAAATTAATATGAAATATGCCTTCCATTATGAATGAGGGCCAGGTGTGCCTCGTTAAACGTGTGCCCGCTGTCAGGAACACGGCGAGCGCGTGCGCGCGTGCACGACACCGCCAACACCACATAAATAACTCTTTTTCAGAAATGTGCCATCGCTGAATGTGCCATCGCTCCCCACCCCGACCCCCCGTCTGTGCGGCGATGGTGACAGACGACGCAGCTGGATAGAAGACACTGAACCGCACGTATCTCTGCACGCATGCATGTACGGGTGTATGTTAACCAGCAAATACTTCACCCTCCGTCTTTGCTGTTCCTCAGACTCAGACATGCTCTCCCCGGGGCGGCGGCGGCGGTGGTGGTGGTGCAGAGCAATGCCCCCCACACTTCTCTCATGCCTTCTGATTTGTCTTCACCAGCTGGATTGGATCCATCTATCCTCCCCAGGCAGTCAGTCAGCCTGAGGACAAGAAGCTCCACGACGTTACATCTGCTCTCCCCAGGAAAGGCCAAGCCCAGGCGGTCCGGCTTTGTCCAGAATCAAGATCACTTCATTAGCCTCGCTGACCTCCATGTGCACTCTGAAGCAGTGCCACAAGTGCAGAACTACTCACAGCTCCACAAAGCAGCGGTTCTCAAACCACTCCTCAGGGATCTCTCTAGCTCTGCGTTCCTACATGGACCTATAATGTAGACCATCTGGGGGTCTCTGAGGACTGGATTTCAGGACCATTACCATAAAGAGCCTTTCAGTGGATCTTATAATAGGCCATTTGTGTAGAGGAGATGTTTCATTTAGTCAAGTTTAAGCAATCTGCACATGATAGAAAAAGGGTTTTCCAATGTTCAGTCTTAGAAGTTGGTTTAGCATTTTCTGCTTCTGACCATCCAAATAACCCTATGATGGTTTGGACTCTGGGATGGTCAGTTCATTGTTCTGAGAACAACGGCAGCTTCTTTGTTTGATGTGTCTCCTGTCTTCTTTTCTCAATGAGGAGCTTCTTGAACAGCTACACCTCCTCCTTTCAGACCTCCATAGCGTTGAGGTGTCTTCTCACAGTGGAAGAAGGATGGACAGAAACACCTGTGGATGTTCTCAGATCTGAAGCTAAGGAGTGGAGCTTGATGTTCTGCTATCTCTATCAAAGATGAAAGCTTTAAGTGTTGTTTATCTGGAACAGTGTTGGTGGGTCTACCAGGTGGTTGTTAGGAGTTCGGTTTTCCTTTATATATACAGTATATAAGCTCACATGACAAAAAAGTGTCCCCTGTGACTGACACGTACCCGATAGCATAACTCCACGAGCACCAGTAACAGCTGGGACTGGATTGGGCATGGACTGGACAAGTTTCTGGATGTAGGCCACATCAATGTTCAGACACTCTTACATCAGAAACTGCGCACTTGGTCCAGATTTGGTGGATGCCTGCCCTGGATGCCTGCACAATTCCGAGGAGAATTCCCTGTAGACTGGGGGGTGCGGGGTGTGAGTGACGGGATCCATAGATTGGGAAGAGGTGCTACAGTGCAGGGAATGTCTCGTTCCATGTGTGGAAAATGGCTCCAAAGCAGATGTTGATGATTGGCTAAAAGGAGTGACTGCATTTGGGCGTGCCAAAGACCATAGTGTGAAGGAAGTAGCTGAATCTGCAGGTGTATGGAAGCGTACAGTCATACGGGTCTACCAGCAGTGGCTAAAATCCCAGTCTACAGGGAATTCTCCTCGGAATTGTGCCAGGGAAGGCATCCACCAAATCTGGACCAACTGACCAATTCTTTGATGTAAGAGTGTCTGAACATTGATGTGGCTACATCCAGAAACTTGTCCAGTACATGCCAAATCCAGTCACAGCTGTTGTTGGTGCTCGTGGGGGTGTTACAGGCTACTAGGTACCTTTCAGTCACAGGGGACTCATTTTTTGTCAGCTGAGCTTAATTTAACTCAGTATGGTGTTGTTTCTGAGGTCATTTTAGACCTAAACATCGAGTTAGACCTTCTTTTTGAGCCTGTATGTGTAGGAAAGTCTCAATGTTGCCGCCTGCTATCCCATTCTGAAAGGATGCCAATCATCGAACACTCAGTAGATGGCGCTAGAGCTAGAACAATTAACATTTATTGCTTTGCCTTTGTCCCTTGTTGTTCCGTAGTTCCCTCATGGACCAGAGACTTGTGCAGAAATGCAGTTCTGTTCGGTGGTTTCTTTCCAGTGTATATCCTTTGTGTGCGTCAATCTGACTGAAAGTAAGCTTATTTAAGTTACTGTTTTTCACCATGCGGATATTATTTCTCTAGTTGCTTTAAAGATGGTGCTCCTATGTTAATCAGTACTTCTGTTTCACCTCATAGATGTTAACATTGTACTGGGGAACTTGCTAGTCATGCTAATATGTGTCAGCCATTTGAGTTTATTCATATTATATTTACGTTTATTCATGTAGATGCTTGTATTACCTCATTAACAAACAACTGTAGTGCTCAGTACTGGATTACCTGCTCTTGTGTGGTTAATTCATGTTATCCAGTAATGCTAGGTACGCTATTTCTATGTATCACACAATACTGTGGGTGACCCTAATTTTATTTCTTTCTTTACGTTTACAGCCACACACACACACCCAGACATGCATACCCCCGAACCTGTGTCTGATTGAAGATGCGACTAAGCCTGTGTTCATTCCTCTTAATATTGAGCACGTTGAGGAACATCCACAGTGCAGGCTAGCAACAGTCAGTGAGCCCCTGAATTTAACAACCTGTAGATCCTCCTTCAGCAGCATCACGTCCACCAAACGCTTCCTGTAGCTGCTAATAAGATCTGTACAACGTTCATGAGGAATTCCGAACCGTTCCTACTGCAGGTGTGTTTGAGTTCATCAGTATTTCTGGGATGTCTTGTTGGCACAGCCCTCTTCAGGTCCAGCATCTTGATAGGGTTCCGGTCAGGACTAACAGATCATCTTCTTCTTTTCCAGCCGTTCTTTAGTTGGCTTGCTTGTGTGCTTTGGGTCATTGTCTTGTTGAATCACTCCTCCACATCTATTCAGCTTGAGGTCATGGACTGCTGCCCTCACATTGTCCTGTACAATGTTGCGATAGACCTTGGAATCCATTGTTCCCTCAATGACTGCAAGGCGCCCAGACCTTGAAGCAGCAAAGCAGGACCAAACCATGATGCTCCTTCCACCATGCCACCACCACAGTTAGGATGTGGCTAAAAAGTTCCACTTTTGTCTTACGTGTCCATAGGACATTTTCCCAGATGCACTGTGGAGCATCCAGGTGGGCAAATTTGAGATGGTCTGCAGTGCTATCTGTTTTGGACAGCGGTGGCTCCTTCATGGTGTCCTTCCATAAACACCATTGTTATGTTTGGTTTTCTATAATAGTGGACACAATAGTGAACAAAGGATTTGCAGTTTGTAGAGTCTTCTGTAGGTCATCTGCTGTTAGTCTTGGGCTCTTTCTCACCTCTTTCAGGAGTCCTTTGAGCTCTTGGAGTGATCCTAACAGGATGTTCACTCCTAGGAAGAGTAACAACAGTCCTGAATGTTCTCCATTTGGCAACCGTTTGTCTAAGCATTGACTGATGTCCATGTAGGTCTTCAGCAATGTTTTTGTAGCCCTTTCCTGGTCCATGTGTCTCTATAAGCCAAGAACGGACCAGCCCCTCCCTACCTTATGGCAATGGTTAAGAGTCAACCTGTACCCCGAGCCCTTCGAGCTTCAACTACAGCTCGACTCGATCCGCCATCCCTGAAAACGCATGGAAGACAAGCGTCCAGAATCTTCTCTGTCCTGGCTCCCAGATGGTGGAATGAACTCCCACTGGCTGTCCGAACAGCTGAGTCTCTCGCAGTCTTCAAGCGCAGGCTGAAGACCCGTCTCTGTGTAGAGCACTTCAGTGAGTGAGCACTAGTAGATGTGTATGTTGAGATACTTTGTTTTTGCACTTATACTGACCATGACCTTCTTCTCTCTAGGTATGAGCGCTGGGTTGGGTTGCCAGGTAGTGCACTTATGCTTATATATGTCTGTGTATTGTTCTCTCTAGGTATCAGCACTGGCCCTTGTTCGGGCAGCGTCTGAGCTCAGGGTGAGTTATAGACTGCTAACCTTCTTATACTAGCTAGGAAACATTATCCGACGGAACACTAAGCACGGTTGTAAGTCGCTCTGGATAAGAGCGTCTGCTAAATGCCATAAATGTAAATGTAAATGTATAACACATCTACTGCGGATGGTAACTTTTTTAATTTGGCTGAAAAAAGTCCAAATGTATTTACACTTAGAAGCAATCAACCAACAGTAATGAAACTTGGTGGGTAGGTTTGTCTTCATGAGACATGCAAATGATTCAAGTTTCACACTTGGTCGCGCATGTGAAGTAAACAAGGACGGGCCTTATCTTTGTACCTGACTGACCCAACAGCCACGATCGCGGACATTCAGCGAGCAGCGATGCCTCCATCCTGTTAGTGCAGCACCATTGGCAGACGACACCACGTCACCGTCACCAAAGACTGCAATGGTGTCGTACCAGACTGTCATGGAGTGACTCAGAATGGCAGCGGGTCATCTTCAGTGATGAGTCCCGATTTTGTCTTGGTGGAGACGACCAACGAATCCGTGTGTGGAGGCACCGTTAATGCAAAAATCCAAAGAATTCCGAAAGGCTTCACTCACTAATCCTTGTAACAGTATACATACATCCATATGTTCATTGCTTCCTCACTCATGTCAATGCATGCCTGGCTTCACTTCATCATGTAAACCTCACAACAAATTCATCTAGAGATGAAGCAAGGTCAAAAGGGCAGCAGCATTGAACATGTGTTTCGCCAGAAGCCTCTGCACACGGCTAATTCCACTGCGGCGTGTCTGAATCATTTCATGTATGTGTATCAAACATCAGAGGGCAGACCTTGATCTTGTTTTCCTCATTATAGACTTACATTCATTCACAGTTCATGGTGTGGCTTTATAGAGCCGAGGCCCTCTGTGGTCCATATGCACAGCATCATCATCAGCATCATCATCATCTCATGTTTCGTAAAACATGCCTCCTGCATTTACAGCACATTTGCACCCTTCTGGAGCGATCTCGCTGGAGAGAGCCGTGTAGGTGGATATCGTTTAAGCATACAGAGCCAGAGAAGCGCGTTAGTGCGTGGCACCCCTGGGCAAACATGCTGTTCCTGCAATAAACAATAAATCTTCCAAAAGCATAAAAGACATTGTTGAAGAGTTTCTGAGGAATCATGTTCGCTGTCATAAAGAAGACTCTGCCTTCAGGTGAAAGGATCGCACTTCTTAATCTTTCATACGTCGTGTATCCCCGGAGCCTAATGTGGCCAGCCATCCCTGACTGTGTTCGAGGAGAGAGAGAGCGAGAGAGAGCTGGATCCCTGAGCTTCTGAAGCGGCTGGGTTATTTCACGGCTCTTGCGGCTGCTTGTTTTCTTTGTTGTGTTTTTAATCCTGTGAGTAAAGGTTCTAATTTCTCCAATTTAGCGTCCACATGTTCTTTTCACAGTCGTCCCCCCATGTACCTGTCACCGCAGAGAAGGAGAGAACAGAGGCTCGGAATGGAGCGTGGTAGTGCAGCTGTGGGAGTGAGTAATAGAGACCAAGAAAGAGCATGTACTGTATGAGAGATAGAGACAGAGAGAGAGAGAGAAAGAGGGAGAACGACTGAGTCTGAGCGTGTGTGAGAGAGAGAGAGAATGACAGAGTATGAAAGAGAGAGAGTGTGTGTATGTGTGAGAAAGAGAAAGAGAGAGAATGACAGAGGATGAAACAGTGTGTGTGTGTGTGTGTGTGAGAGAGAGAGAGAGAGAGAGAGAGAGAGAGAGAACAACAGGGTGTGAAAGAGAGAGTGTGAGAGAGAGAGTGAGAGAGAGATAGAGTGTGTGAGGGAGACAGAGACTGAGAGTGAGAGAGAGGGAGAGATAAAGATAGAGTGAGAGAGAGAGAAAGATAGAGAGTGTGTGTGTGTGAGAGAGAGAGAGAGAGAGAGTGTCCCCAATGGTCATCAATCTGAGCCACCTATCCTATCAACCTAACCATCCTCACCACAAACTACACAGCACCAACACAGACTACAGTGCTCTTCAACTACACACTAGCGTCCTACCTGACCACCATCAGAGACCAAACACTGAGGAGGATGCTGACCGTGTACAGACTCAGTGAGCACAGTCTGACCATCGAAACTGGTCTCAGATAGAGACTGAGACTGAGAGAGGTAGAGAGAGAGTGAGACAGAGAAAGAGAGAGACAGTGTCTGAGTGAGAGACAGAGACTGAGAAAGAGAGAGCGTGTGTGTGTGTATGAGAGAGAGAGAGAGAGAAAGACTGAAAGAGAGAGACAGAGAGAGAAAGAGTGAGAGAGAAAGAGAAAGCCGGAAAGAGAGAGAGACAGAAAGTGTGAGAGAGGGGGAGAGACAGTGTGTGTGTGAGAGAGAGGGGGAAAGACAGAGTGTAAGAGACAGAGGGAGAGAGAGAGAGGAAGAGACTCGGGAGACGGAAAGTGCGACAGAGATGAAACCAGAGTAAACGGCGACACAAGTTCAGAGTGTTGATCTGGAAGTTTCTGGTCGGGATAATAATGAGGTCCCCCTGCTCCGGACTCTGCTGTAGCTCGGCTGATTGGAGCTCAGGTCTGTCTCAGCTTCTCCCCTCCAAATCTGCTGCTCCATCATGCTTACAGAGCAGGTGAGGGACTCCAGGCGATGCTCCTCTTCAAAGATTGGCTTTGCGTGGTGGGAGCAGAATACTGAAGCAGGCCTACGTGATTCCACACAAGCAATCAAACTTTGAAAGAACTCTGGATGAGAGCGCTTTGCAGCGCGTGCATGTACAATCTCATTGTGATGGCAAAATGAACAAACAGAGGCTCTGATTGGAGGACATTTATACCCACAATACATACAGACGCTACGATTTACATCTACTGATCCATCAGAATCAAACAGGCTCCTGTAGTTGCTGCCTTTAATGCTTTTTGGGGGCAATATGTAAGATAAACATTAAAAACAAACTATAATTATAAACAGAATGTGGAGAAATACCAGTTTTGAAAGGAGTAACAGAGATATCTACTGAAGTTAGCATGCTAACCAGCTAGCCCCGGCCCATCCTGTCTC
>JAVGWN010003637.1:0-10177 GCA_034552555.1 Semaprochilodus insignis | reverse complement strand
ATGTTAAATAAGGTATGTACCATTACATCCTAACATGTCTGTGTGGAAATAAAATGCTGGTTTAAAGTGTCATAGAGTGACTCCTGATATCATTACATCATTAGAAACGTTATTAGAGTGAGATTTCACTCGTTTACAGTGTGTATTTTATTTCTCCATCATCCTGCGTTTCTCTCCATCATTAGAAACTCTGCTTCAGTTCAGAGATTAATAGTTCACTGTGTGTAATAAACTGCAGTATAATATAGTGTATAGGATCTTTCAGAACATGGTAAACAGAAGGTTCAGCTTTACATTCGTCCTTTGACGGCTTTTCTTAGTGCTGGATCTTTCAGCACAGCAGTGACACTGACATGGTGGTGGGATGGTAGTGTGTTTGGTGCTGGTATCAGGAACAGCTCTGCTGCTGTTACAGTTCTGATATGTCTGATTAACCTGTAGGAGCTTTTAAAACTATCATAGACACTGTATCTAATCACAAACCACAGATAATCTGATTAATCAGAGACCACAGATAACATAGTGAATCACACATCACACAAAACAGATACTGTTACAGATACAGTTATAGATCACAGATAATTCAGTTGATCATAAAACAAAGATAACTTACCCATTCAGTAACCACAGATAGTCTACTTAATCATAAATCACAGGCAGTCTGCTTAATCACAAACCACAGCTAACCATAGATAATCTACTCATGTACAAACTGCAAAAATCTACTTCATCACACATGAGATTCACAGTCTACTTCATAATCTACTTCTTCATAAAGAAAAATAATTTGGTTGGTTTTATGAGTCTGTGTACTCATAAAACCACAGATATTCCTATCGCTCACAAATCAACCTAATAACAAACCATAGATAATCTACATAACTCACACATCACAGTCTACTTCATGGCACACCACGGATAATCTACTTAGTAACAAGGCATAGATAATCTTCTCCACTACACACCACAGATAATCTACTTAATCACAAACCATAAACAGTAACTACTCAGTTACAAACCACAGAATATTGACATAGTTACAAGCTACAGACAGACAAACCATTAATAATCTACTTCATTATAAACCACAGGGAAACTATTTAAACATAAACCAAACATAATCTACTTAATACACACATCACATATAGTGTACTTCAGTCAAACCACATGAAAAGTGATCAATCACCATCCAAAACGGATCTACTTAATCACAAACCAAAGATAATCAACATACCACAGATAATCTAATCACTGAGAAACCACAGTGAACCTAATCATGAACCACAGATAATCTACTTAATTCACACATAACAGATAGTCTACTTTATTGCAAACCAAAGATATACTCAATGTACTAATGTACTCAATCACAAACCACAGATAATCTACTCAATCGCACACCATAGATAATCTACTCTATCACACAACACAGATAATCTACTGAATCACAAACCACAGATAATCTACTTAAAAACAAACCACAGATAATCTATCACACAACATAGATAATCTACTTTATCACAAACCACAGATAATCTACTTAATAACAAGCCACAAATAATCTACTCCTTGACACACCACAGATAATCTACTTAATCACAAGCCACAGACAATCTACTCAATAAGGAACCACAGATGTTCTGTCTATTCCCAAACCACAGAAAATCTACTTAATCACACACCATAGATAATCTACTCAATAACGAACCACAGATAATCTATTCCATCACACACAACCGATAATCAACTCACAATCTGCTTCTTCATAAATCATAGATAATGTACTCAGTCACAGCCACAGATAAGCATATCACTCACAAACCAACCTAATTACAGACCATAGATAATCTACTTAATTCACACATCACAGACAGTCTGTTTCATTGCAAACCGCAAATGATCTACTTAATAACAAGCCACAGATAATCTTCTCCATCTCACACCACAGATAATACTTAATCACAAACCATGGAGAATCTACTCAATAACGAACCACAGATATTCTATCTGAACATGAACAAGGTGATCTACATGATTACAAACCAAATTACATAGATAATCTGCTTCATTATAAACCACAGGTAAAATGTTTAAACATAAACCACACAAAATTAAATTACTAAAAACTTAATTACACACCACAAAACTCTATTTAATTAATACATCACAGAAAAGTTGCTTAATCACAAACCAAAGATAATCTACCCAATCACAAACCACAGATAATCTACTTAATCCCAAATCACCGACAGTCTGCTTAATCACAAATCACAGACAGACTTTTTAATCACAAACAACATATAATCTGTTTAATAACAATCCACAGGTAGTCTACTCCATCATACACAACATATCATCTACTAATTCATAATCTGCTTCATAAACCATACAAAATGCACTCAGTCAAAAGCCACGAATAATCTAATCACTCACAAACCACAATGAACCTAATCACAAACCACAAATCTACTTAATCACACATCACAGATAGTCTACTTCATTTCAAACCACATGAAAAGTAATCAGTCACAAACCACAGATAATCTACTCCATCACACACCATAGATAATGTACTTAATCATAAACCACAGATGATTTAGTTAATAACAAGCCACAGATAATCTACTCCGTCACACAACACAGATAACCTACTTCATTGCAAATCCCACAAAATGTACTCAATCACAGACCACAGATAATCTACTTAATTAAAAACCCCAGACAGTCTGCTCAATCAGATGCCACAGATAAAATCAGAATCTACTCCATCATGAACCATAGATACTGTATCTAATCACAAACCACGGATAATCTACCCAATCACAAACCATAGATAATCTACTTAATCACAGACCATAGATAATCTACTTAATCACAGACCATAGATAGTCTACTCATGTATAAACCATAGAAAGTCTACTCCATCACCCGCAATAGATAATCTATCGAATCGAATCCCAATCGATTTATATTCTACTTCTTCATAAATCATAGATAATGCACTCAGTCAAAAGTCACAGATAATCCTAAAACTCATAAACCAACCTAATCACAAACCACAGATAATCTTCTTAATTCAAACACTGCAGAGTCTACTTCATTGCAAACCATAGAATATGTACTCAGTCACAAACCACAGATAATCTACATCATCACTAACCACAGATGACATGCTTTATCACAAACTGCGGATAATCTACATCTGTGTAATCACAAATCAGAGGCAATCTACTTAATCAGAGTCCACATATAGTCTGTTCATCAAAAACCACATATAATCTACTTATTCACAATTTGAACAGAATCTAATTAATCACACACCACAGATATTTAGTGTAATCACAAACCACTACAGATAATCTACTAATCCATAATGTATTTCACAATGTACTTTTATATCCGCAGAAAAAAAGTAATCAGTCAATATATGTAATGTATTCAGAAGCCAAAGATAATCTAATCAATCACAATCAACCTAATCCCAAACCACAAATAATCTTCTTAATTTACACACACAGATAATTTACTTAGTCACTTACCAGAGCATAAAAACACTAATTCACAAAAAACACAGATAATCTTCTTAATAACCAACCACAGATAATTCACTTCATGAGATGCCACAGATAATCTACTTATTTTCCAGTCACAGGTGTATTCGGGTTTACAAGTCTAAAAACATTGTGAGCTATTTTGAGTTATCGGAGTCCAATGTTCTACTCATGTTTTGTTTGTCTTACTTGCATGTGCCAATCAAATTCCTATTGGGGTGGAAACCTTGGAAAGTGGACAGTCCATCATCATCTCCCCATGTTTCCCCAATGTTTGGGCTGGTGACTGCTGATCCCAGCACTGACTCTCAATCAGTTCTAGACATTGTACACCTGCCCTGCACTGTGCTGAATGCCTCACCTGTTCATGTTAACAGGTTCTCATGACTGGAATTCAATATGTCTACCTCAACTGCTCGTCTAGTAGTTTTAATGGGCATCAGTCGCTGTTATTAAAAAACATCAGATATAATGCAAAAAGCAATCTGCAAAAGCAAATTATTTTACCACCAGAGGGGTGGGAGCTATTAACACAATGAAAACCATTAAGGAGAAAGAAAGAGACCAGTTCACACTGAAATCATGAACCATCAACACAAGAATAAAGAAATTGTGTACCACATAATGAACAACTGTAGTTTATCAAATTTCATTTATCAAATTCTCATAAATTGAAGGCACCTAGGGGTGAGTGTAGATAGATATCAGCAGATAACGACAATACTGAATAAACATGCATTAAGTGTCATTAAGTGTAGGAGTGCAGATGTTCTGGAAATACAGATAAATAAATCTATGATTTAACATAAAAGACATCACATAAGAGATTCAATCCTCATCTGTCCTCTTCCCTCTTAATGTCAGCATCAGAAACAATTTAATCACTTTGTGTGTTGATGGACAAACAGATTGTGACAAGCGCTGATCTAAAATCAAGGCGAGGTCTATTTAACAGATTTGTATTCAGCCACAGCAGCACAAAGAGCAAAGCGGAGTGTGTCTGTGCCTGTGTGTCTGTGTCTGTGTGTATGTATGTGTGTGTGTGTGTTTGTGTGTGTGTGTGTGTGTGTGTTTGTGTGTGTGTGTGTGTGTGTTTGTGTGTGTGTGTGTGTGCCTGTGTGTGTGTGGTGTGTGTGTGTCTTTGTGTGTGTGGGTGTGTGTTTGTGTGTATGTGTGTGTGTGTGTGTATGTGTGTGTGTGTGTGTGGTTTCTGTATATCAGAAAACAATAATGAATCTCAGCTACATAACATGCTATTAGATGAAACATGTAAATTATACATTGATAATAAATGATAATAAACAGTCTGGATTATATGATGTGTTTCTTGGAGCTACTCTATTAATAATCAGTGCTGAGAGATACAGTCACAGGTGAATTTGGTACTACAGTACAGATTCCAACAGAGGGAGCGCTCTAAGCATACAATGATAACACATTTGCTAAACTGAGTCATTACCAAAGACTAGCTCGTCTGCCAGCTCGTCTGCCAGTATTGCTAATAGAGTAAGACTAATATGTGAACACAGTGCAGTAGAGTCAGTACATTTCTCAGCAAACATGAACAGATGAATGATTACTGCTGTTTCATTAACGCACACAGAACTCACTAACACCAAACATGCAGAAGAGCCATGAAGTGGTGTACAGAGTAGTGATGTGTGGTTTATGAATGAGTTATTTTTTATATATTACATAGAGCTACTTTATATGAAGGCTGGGTTAGCTCATATTGCTAAGCATGTTTCATATATTCATTTACACATTTTGTAAATTAGGAAAAGAAATGTTCAGATCTCGTATGTTGTAGCTAAAAATAACTGATGCTGTCAGAAGTTAAACTTATATGCTGTTGTGCTGAGCTTCTAGGAATTTAATAAGGTAGGGTAAAAACTGGAACCCTCAGCTTGGCCAATCATATCAGACCTCGCAAGTAGTAAGCCAATCATATCAGACCTGGGTCAGAGTGGCTGGTTTCAGTCACACTGCAAAGCAATTGACAGCCACTGAAGTTAAAGACTCAAAAACAAAATTAAACATTAGACCTGATTTAAAATAACATACAGAGTGAAACAGTCAGTGGTTACAGAGTGAAGATGTTCACGTACAGTATGAATGTGTGGTCAGCTATGGTCAGTATAGTTGGTCGGTTGTTACTTCATTGGTTGTTAACTAGATATATTTGGGTTTACATCAGTCAAAGGAACAGGGTGCTTGGCTAACATTAACACTATCTAGCTAAGGGACAACCTATACATTTTAACCCTGTTATATACTGACAGTGTGAGAATATAAACGAGAAAGAGACACAGAAATATTACAGCAGCTCCTTAAATTCTGTAGTATTTGGGGAGACTGGTGTTTGTGATATATTGTTGTTACAGTAAGTTCATGTCAGTGAAAAGGTAATATAGTGTTGATTGTAGCACAATTTTATATCCCTGAAATCCTTAGCCTGTACATGGAAATTAGGAGAAAGAAATAAAAGATTAATCTCTTCTGAAACTCCTGAACTCACAGACAAAGGCACTGTCATCTTCATGCATTTGACTTTATTTGCACTGGACTAAAGAACAGTCCTATCTAGTACATACATACTCAGACATGAAGCACATATATGACCAGCTCGGACACAGTAGATGTGTAGACAGTCTCTGATACCCGATTGTCCCTCCTGACAGTGACCCCCTCATCACACGCCAAACCCACACAACTAAGGCCACATGCCACACAGAATTACACAAATAACACAAACATTTAAACTAGCAAACAACAACATGAACAACATAAAGTGTCCTGATTCCGGAGGGTGCCCCTCCCATGATTCCCACCCTTTGGCTGTCAGCATAGCCATGCATCATGAGCTTCTAGAGGTCAGCGCCAGTCAGTACCGTGTGTCACGCTTCCGGGGCTCCCCATCTCCTCTGCTCTCCCGGACTACACTTCCCAGAGGGCTAACCTCGATGACGTTACTCCCATGTGCTCCTGGTCGGAGTCTCCAATTCGATCTGGGTCACCTGAGTTCTAGCCCAGCTGCTGTCAATTACTGCACACATATAAGCCCCATGTTTCCATGTGTTCTCCGTGAAGCTTTGCCAAACTTGGATTGCAATTCTGAGCGTTTATTCTTGATCTGTGTTTTTCTGGTTTTGACTTCCTTCGTGTTTTCGACTACTCTATTGTTCATTCACTTTCTGGCCTTGCTATCTTTCTTTGGCTCCCGACCTCCGCTTCCGTTCTTTTACTCTCCCTCTCGGCTCGCCCCTCTAACCTGTCTGTCTCCACTGCCTGCTCCTATTGGTTCTGACCTGTGCCTGTCCCTGACTCTGTTTTTGCCATTCCCCTCATGCAAAGTCATGTATTGTTGCTTAGTTGGACTGTTCGTCTGTCAAATGAAACCACTGTGGCTTTTAGCTCTGCGCATGTTGATCCGGAGTCTTTTGTCCTGACAAAAATCTTCGAGCTAAAAGACCTTCAGGACCTTACTTCAGAGTAATCAGGGCCGCCTGTTAGGCCAGCACCATCAGACCTTCGAGTCCCTATCTGCTTCCATTGACAATCTTACTAAGCAACAATCCAAACAGCGTGATCAGTTATCACAGATATCCGCGAATCTGCGCAATATCTCGGCACATTTGGCTCCACAACAAGCTCCGGTTCTGGCCGAAACTGAACCAGCCACTCCTCCTCTCCTGCCGGCTGGTTCCTTTCCGGTCAGCAAGCCAGACAAATTCGATGGAGCCCCAGATTTGTGTCACAACTTTCTCCTTTAGTGCTCTATCTACTTTGCTCATTCCCCTCCCAGTTCGGGGAGGTCCCGCATTTCTTTTGTTGTTTCCCGACTCACCAGGAAAGCTCTGGACTGAGCCACTGCGGTCTGGGCTACCTACGAGACGGGAACGTATGATGACTTCATCAGTGATTTTAAGGCTGTTTTTGACCATCCTAACGAGGGCAGAGCAGCTGAGCTACTTATCCAGCTGCACCAGGGATCCCGGTCAGTTGCGGACTACGTGCTGGAGTTCTCGGCTTGTCATGGCTACAGACTCGCGATCCTTCTATTGCCTGGACTACCCGTGAGATAGTCGCTTGGTCCCAACACTGTTTTAAAAATTGTTTATTGTTTCCCTGTCTCTCTGTGTCCTCCACCACTGTTGAAAGCCCCGATCAGTCTCCCGTTTGTATTCCTCCCAACTATTCCAATCTAGCGGAGGTTTTTTCGAAAAGAAAAGTGCTACTAAATTACCACCAGTAATTACCACAAGTCACGGGTTTATCCACTCACTCAGGCTGAGGATAAGGCGTTGGAGCAATACATCCGGGAGGCACTGGCTCAGGGATACATCCGCCCCTCTACATCTCCTGCGGCCGGGGCTTTTTCTTCATTAAAAAGAAGGACGGCGGTCTCAGGCCTTGTATTGATCATTGTGGCCTTAACTCTATAACCAAACCTTATCCTGCTCCCGCTGGTCCCTGTCACGTTAGAGCAACTTCGAGGCGCTACAGTGTTTACCAAATTGGACCTGTGCAGCGCGTAACTTGGTCAGGGTCCGCAAAGGGGATGAATGGAAGACGGCCTTCCTCATCACAAGGGGGCACTATGAGTACTTGGTTTTGCCCTTCGGGTTGAGGAACGCCCCTCTGTCTTCCAGGCCTTCATTAATGACGTTCTCCGGGACGTTTGGTCAGTTCGTTATTGCCTATATAGACGACATACTCGTTTACTCGCCAGATCTCCCCACTCACATTCAGCATGTCAGGAGGGTCCTTTCCCATCTACTGGAGAACCAGTTGTACGTTAAGGGGGAGAAGTGCGAGTTTCACCTGGGTTCTGCCTCGTTCTTGGGTTACGTCATCAGCCTTGAGGGTGTTATCATGGACGACCGAAAGGTTGAGGTGGTGGCTAATTGGCCTGTCCTCTGCTCCATCTGTGAACTCCAGTGCTTTCTCGGGTTTGCTAACTTCTATAGACGTTTTATTAGAAATTATAGATCAGTGGCCGCTCCTCTCACCTCACTGCTTAAGAGAAACGCCAGACGTTTGGTTTGGAACCCTTAAGCAGAGAGCGCGGTTGAGGAGCTCAAGGGGAGGTTCACCACAGCCCTCTTGCTTAGGCATCCTGACCCCTCCAAGCCATTTGTTGTTGAGGTAGATGCCTCCAATGTGGGCATATTTTTCACACAAACTATCCCCCGCAGAGAAAAATTATGGCATAGGGGACAAGGAGCTTTTAGCCATAAAACTCGCCTTTGAGGAATGGCACCACTGACTCGAGGGAGCACAGCACCCCTTTTTGGTCCTCATGGACCATAAGAACTTGGAGTATCTCCGCAACGCCACACGTTTGAATTCCTGCCAAGCTCGTTGGTCTTTGTTTTTCTCGCGTTTTGATTTCCAGATCACGTACTGTCCTGGCACCCGGAACATCAAGGCTGAAGCGTTGTCCCGCATGTACGAGGAGGAACCAGATGACCTCGCAACTTGCAAACCCATCCTAGAACCTAGGGTAGTCCTGTCTATTAGATGGGAGATTGATGGTGAGATAGAGCAGTGTAACGCTACTGAGCCCGTCCCGGAGACCTGTCCCCCTGACCGGTTGTTTGTCCCTGCCACGTTCCATGATAGGCTTATCACTTGGGCTCATACCTCTCTCACCTCTGGCCACCCAGGAGAGACACAGACCTACCAACTCCTCTATGGGAAAATATTGGTGGGAGGGTATAAACGCAGACATCCACCATTTTGTCTCGTCATGTACTGTGTGCTCTCAGTGTAAAACCCTGTGCTCCCTACCGGCAGGTAAAATGATGCCCTTGCCTTTCCCGTCACGACCGTGGTTGCACATAGCGGTTGACTTTGTCACCGACCTCCCCGAATCCCAAGGTGTCACTGTCATCCTTACAGTGGTTGACCGTTTCTCCCGTGGAGTGCGTTTTGTCCCATTTGCTTCATTGCCCACTGCTTTTCAGACCGCAGAGACCATATTCAATCAAGTCTTCCGGCTTTTTGGTATCCTGGAAGGCATAGTATCTGACCGAGATACCCAATTCACCTCCCAAGTATGGGTGGCGTTTATGGAACGATATACTGCCACGATAACCAAGCAGATTAGGCGACATATCTTCCCTGGGCCGAAATGGCCCAGAACTCCCTCACAAGCTCTACCACTGCCATGACACCTTTCCAACGTGTCCTAGGTTATCAACCCCCTCTTATGCCCTGGACAGCCCAGCCGTTGAATGTACCCGCTGTGGACCACTGGATGCGAGGAGGTATGGGAGCAGACCCATCGACGCATCGACAACGTCTTACGTCAACATAAACGACACGCGGATAGGCGGCGTGCTGACACCCCCTCTTACGGTCCAGGAGATCGAGTGTGGCTGTCGACCAGGGACTTCAGGCTACTGGAGGGAAGTAAAACCCCCAGATATGTCGGACCTTTCCGAATATCTGAAAAGATTAATGACATTACTTATAGATTAGATTTGCCTCCCAATTACCATATTGTCGCTGTCCAAAGAAAAACACGTATCTCCATTTTTGTTGATTTTTACTTTTATGCCTCATTTGATCACATTTCTGATGAGGGTCCACTTATCCTGTAGGTGGTAAATGCTTGTAGA
>JAVGWN010003636.1:0-7500 GCA_034552555.1 Semaprochilodus insignis | reverse complement strand
GTCACTGAGCTGTCATGCCAGATTGACCTCAGGGATCTGCCATATGACCTCCTGCTTAAAACCCTGCGGTGCCCCAGGTCAGCTCAGTGTGCGAGACCCAACACATCTCAATGTGACCATGTTGCCTTATGATCAATTTCAGGCTGCTAGTAAGTACAGTACCAGTCTCAGAGGTTTGTACTGTTGTCCACGTTTTAGAATAATAGTGATGACATCACACAGCTATGATGCAATCTAATCAGATACTGTCAGGATCTCCATAACAACTGCCAAACAGTGAACTTTCAGGAGAACAGAAAGACCTCCTTAACTTATGGTGTAAGGTAGAAACTGTTCAGGTCCAGAAATGCTCATGATGAAATGTTTACACAAGGTAAACACTTTAGCTGTGAAGCTCAAATTGTGGTACCTGGCACCAAGACGTTAGCAGCAGATCCTTTAAGTCCTCTAAGCTGAGAGGTGGAGCTGACTTGTTGTCCCAGCTCATTCCGCAAATGCAGGATCGGATTCAGATTTGGGGAATTTAGAGGCCAGAGCAACATCTTGGGCTTTTCCTCATGTTCCTCAAACCGTTCCTGAACAATCCGTGGCAGCGTGGCAGGGCACATTATCCTGCCGAAAGAGGCCATTGCAACTGGGGTACACCGTTGCCATGGGCAGGTGTATCTACTCGTCTCACCCTCCCTCATCCGGCTCAGCATCTTCCCCCGGGAATCCTGGTGCCTTCCCTTCCCCAGGTACATGGTGTACATATACCCCGCCATCCATGTCATGCAAAGGAAAACGGGACTCATAGGACCAGGCACCCTTCCTCCATCACTTTGGACGCTTGCAACCCAAGTGTTGCCACTTTTGACAGCTGACAGGCATGGGCACTCTGACCGGTGTACAGCAACACAGCTCCATATGCAGCAGAGTGTGTTGGCACATTCCTGTGCTGCCCATCACCAAGAACTTTGGACATGTGCCACAGTAGCTCAAACAAGATGCCATAGCATTTGTTACCCTTATGGGTGCCTGGGAACACCCCACAAGCCTTGCCAGTCATCTGGCTGTAATAATTGGTCCCTTGTCAAAAACACTCAGGTCTTCTTGCCTGCCCGTTTATCCTTCAATCATCTGATGTACGCCCACACGTTCATGCAAATATCTAATCAGCCAACAGTGTGTGGCACCAGGGCAGTGCATAAAGTCATGCAGATACCGGTGAGCAGCTTCAGGTCATGTTCCCATCAGAAAGGGGAAAGATGTGATCCCAGTGTTTCTGAGTGTGGCCTGACTGCTGGGGTTGATCTCCTGGTATTTTCATTCACTACTGTCTCTCAAGAGTTACTCAGAATGGGGCAATAACCAGAAACGTCCAGTGGCCGGCAGCTCGGCAGACAGACATGACTCATTGGTAAGAGATGTCAGCAGGGAATGGCCAGACTAGTTCTGACTGGAGCTGCCGGAAAGGCTATAGTAACTCTGGTAACCACTTTGTACGACTGTGTTGAGCTTTCTGCATCTCACAGTACACCACACGTCCAACAGCGAGGCGGATGTGCTACAACAGCAAAAGACCACATCAGGCTCTGTTCCCCAGAGAGCTGAGGCATCTGTGGGCACCGCCAAAACTGGACAGGTTTGACTGGAAAACGTAGCCTGGACTGACGAACCTGGATTTCTCCTAAGGCACACAGATGGTAGGGTCAGAAATTTGGCCCCCGTCGACCCAACCTGCCTTGTGTGAACAGTCCAGGCTGGTTCAGTGAAGGTGGTGTAATGGCAGGGGGAATGTTTTCTCGGCACTCTTAATTGAAAGACATTGGATCTGTGTGCAGTGGTAGTTGCTTCATCAGGTCCGTCTCTGTGCGTAGAGTGTTTGCGGTCAGTGAATACGACCTCTTGAAGACGGTTCTCAAGTGGATCTACCTGCAGATACACACCGCAGAACAGACTCTACCGTCGCACAGTGCAGTCACCAGCTTCTTCTGCAGGTACACACCCCTACTGCACCACGAACAAGTCATGGGACCATAGTCTTTCCAAAGAACACTTAAAGAACCATCTTTTTTAAAGGGTGTGTGATGCTTTCTGAATATAGTGGTACTGATGAGATGAATGTCTACTCTCTCCCTCTCTCTCTCCCAGGGCTCCGGGGGTGTTTCTGGAGCAGCCTCTGGGCAACATGTATGTTCCTCTGTTCCAGGCTCTTCATCTACACGGCATCACCGAGCGTGAGTGTCTCAGTCACATTCCCCGTATAAACATAAATAGCACACTCGCTGTGCGCTTCATTAGGTACGCCCTCCTTGTATCTACACTCATGGACTGTAGTGCTCAGTGTCACTGCTGGACTAAGAATCATCCACCAGCCAAAACTATCCAGCACAACAACGTCCTGTGGGCAGCATCCTGTGACCACTGACGAAGGACTAGATACCAGAGTTGGAGGACTCGAGTCATGTGATGCTTCACTAACACCGATAAAAGACTCGACTTGACTTGGACTTGGTATTCATGACTTGAGTCTTGACTTAGACTTGAGGCAGATGACTCAAAATGACTTGATTTATGATTAAATATTTGTATTTTTAGGGAATTTTGTGGACACGTGATTGGGTGATTTCTGTTGCAATGCACGCAAACCTGGCAACCTATCAGACCACGGGAGACTGGCACAGGAAAACTTGCAGAAAGAACCAGAAAGAACTTTGCAGAAAGAACTGGAATCCAGGCAACAAAACATGGATTTGCGGTTCCCGTTTTGTGCCAGGAGTCCCAGATTGGTTAGACAGCGTTAGCTGTCAGTTTTCCCTATGAGCGGAGCTCCACACAGCAAACCAGATTACTTGGTAGATTCGGAAGTTCTACTTGGAACATTAAAGATCCCAGTGACCACAAGAACTTTCCTTTCAGTTTTAAGCAGATAATCATTCCCGGTTTTGACGTTCCCATATAAACTGAGCCATGTTGTGGACTATTTTGACACATCCTGTGCCCACCCCTCTTTCCTCCTCTCTCTCCGGTCTACATTACTTCTGTTCTTATGTTCTGGGAGTGTTTTAATTAGGTGGAAATGGGTTCTTTGGTTGAGGTGCTGGATAACCAGGTTTTAGAAAGATAGATAGATAGATAGATAGATAGATAGATAGATAGATAGATAGATACTTTACTGACCCCGAAGGAAATTTAGCAAAAGGTTTTGCCTTTTGCCTCATCATCACCTTACCGAGGAACATAACATTCCTATCCCGGTATTCCAAGACGGCAGTTCTGGGCTGCAAATGTGACTGACTGGCATGATGAACATTCAGCAGCATTCACACATCTGGACTGGCCCCAAAATCCCCAGATTTGAATCCTCTCAAAGATCTTTGGGACTACCTGGAACAACCAGCAAAACTCCAGGGAAGGCGTCCACCAAATCTGGACCAATTCTTTGACGCAAGAGTGCCTGAACATTGATGTGACCTACATCCAGAAACTTGTCCAGTTCATGCCAAACCCAGTCACAGCTGTTATTCGTGCTTGTGCAGGTATTACACATACTGATCTCCTACAGCAGCACCGCAGCACTCTCTAGACTAAGACTCCCCAGTCTGAGTACTGCCAGAAGCCCTTTCTGTTGAAGGTGGGAACAGTTTTATGCTGGGTCACATGCCGGGTCATTCGCTGGGTCACTTGCTGGGTCACTAGCTAATACCACTGGGCTAAGGCAGAAGGAAGCCAGACAGCCAGTCGTGTAGTAGACTATCATTCGATTGACAGAAGTAGTTCATCAGAGGACGCCAATGTCGCCAATTAGCTAGACATCCTACCTCGTCCAGCTTCTACTCTCTGTCTGAAAGGGCAAGGTCTCTGATCTGTCATACCAAAGCTGTCTCGCTATGTCTTTACTGCTCGCTAGCAGCACAGATGTAGACCAGTGGCCACAGCGGTCAGGACTGCCTGATTGCTGTAGGTGCTCAGAGTGGTTGTATGATGCGTCGGTTTAATGCATGCTGGTTTTTGAAACGAGTGAACTTTGATGAGTGTAAACCAGAAGGTTCTGTTTGTGTCTCTCAGGGCACCACGTTGAAGAGATGCAGAAGGTCCACGTATTTCCTCATTCATGGCTTCTCCTCACTTTCTCCAGCCACTACTACTCTGTGAGTCTGTGCAGATATCTCATCTATGCCTGCTTCACATGAACACTGAGATCTCAGCAGTGGTAATGAAGCAGTTTCAGCAGTGACTTATTTTAACTGTGCTGTGGTACTGAATTAGTGGCCCATTCCAACTGTGCTGTGGTACTGAATTAGTGGCCCATTCCAACTGTGCTGTGGTACTGAATTAGTGGCCCATTCTAACTGTGCTGTGGTACTGAATCAGTGACTCATTCTAACTGTGCTGTGGTACTGAATTAGTGGCCCATTCTAACTGTGCTGTGGTACTGAATCAGTGACTCATTCTAACAGTGCTGTGGTACTGAATTAGTGGCCCATTCTAACTGTGCTGTGGTACTCAATCAGTGGCCCATTCTAACTGTGCTGTGGTACTGAATTAGTGGCCCATTCTAATTGTACTGCCATACTGAATCAATAACTCACTCTAACTGTGCTGTAGTACTGAATCAATGACTCATTCTAACTGTTCTGTAGTACTGAATCAGTGAATCATTTGAAATGTACTATAGTACTGAATCAGTTCCTTATTGTGACTACACTATAATACTGAATCAGTGAATCATTTGAAATGTACTATAGTACTGAATCAGTAATTCATGCCAACTGTGCTGTAATACTGAATCGGTGACTCTTTTTGTACTGTGCTGTGGTACTGAATCAGTAACTGTGCTAAATGGTAAGTGAATCATTGTCAGTATGGTGCAGTTGAAATGACACATGGATGCCAGCTCCACAACTCCAACTGCCTCTTATTTATCTGTAGATCCACAGCGGGGGTGACATGCACGTGACTGACTTTTCCAAGCACAGCATCCGCTTCGGAATGATCATTGATGGGGTGCAGTACACTCTTATAATCTTTAAAAGTGATTCAGGTATATCCCCTCGTGGGAAATCTGCCATGTGAGGTACCGAACTATACTGTGACTACAAAATACAGAAGTGTGGTGGTGTACCATGTGTGTATACATGTGTTGTGCTATAGGAACTGCTGCAGTACACTCGAGCTGTTGGTCTCTATGGCTTCTACTTCCTCCTCAACGCTTCTAGAGTCGGACGAACTGATGCATTTGACTTCTCTATGGAGGTTAGTGCGCTACCAGCCTCATTTACTTTTTATCAGCCACCATATAACCAACATCACATGCACAAAACCTAATTGCCTTCCACCTCCAGCACAGTCTGCCTAAATAGTGGGAATAGTGGGAGCTAAATAGTCTAGCTTGGAGGTAAATGCAATGCTAAGCTAACGTATAATTTTATTCCTACAGGTAAGGTGGACGGCTAAATCGTAACTGGAGTTAAAGGCTTGTGGTGGGATCCTGCAACAGGCAGCTAACGGGAATAGGAAGCAGTGTTCAGCTGCACAACAAACAGGGCTGTAATAACCCTTTATAGAAGCACATTAACACATTCAGAAAGGATAATACACTACCAGCTGGGGCTCAGAGCAGCAGGAGATCTGAGATGTAGATACAGGCCCCTCTGGCTAAATGTAGACCCCAACCAACAGCGGTCACTTAAACATCACTAAAATTATAGGCAATATTTCTGTATTTATAATGCACTATGAATGCATTTATAAAGCATTATATAGCACACATAACACTTTATAATACCTGGCATAAGCTTGTTTAACGTCTCTTAAGTAGTTATGATAACATGCATAATAACATGCATAACACATACGCATGATTCATAATACATAATAATGCAAGAGTATGCAACTTTGTAATGTCAGGTTTAATAATGCCTTATGACATCATGAATAAGATTCCTGGATTCCTGGCTCCAGCCAGTTATGTCACATGTCAAAGCAAGTTAGAATAAGCATCAGCTGTTCATCATTAGTGATATTAATTCATCATTAATACCCTTTTGTTGACGTCTATGCTGTTTTGAACACATTTGCTCAGTCACATTTTATTGGCTACCACCGGCGATGGCACGGAAAAGGGAATTAGGATTGACCAGTCAGGATTAGCTGTTGTTCTTGTGGAAGTTGTTCTATTTGGAAGGGCTCTGCTGCAGAGTTCACCTGCTCTCTGGCTCGGAGCTACAACACCTGACTATGAAGAATAAACCACATTCATCCACACCTTCCAACATCCCTGCTGAAAGAATCAGATTACACCAGGATAGAATTCATGCTGCTCCATGCTGGTTTATGCTCGTTAGTGCTGCTTTATGCTCATTAGTGCTGGTTTATGCTCGTTAGTGCTGGTTTATGCTCATTAGTGCTGCTTTATGCTCATTAGTGCTGGTTTATGCTCGTTAGTGCTGGTTTATGCAGGTTAGGGCTGGTATATGCAGGTTAGTGCTGGCTTGTGCTGGTTAGTGCTGGTTTATGCTGGTTAGTGCTGATGTATGCTGGTTTATGCTGGTTAGTGCTGATGTATGCTGGTTTATGCTGGTTAGTGCTTATTTATACTGGTCCATGCTGGTCCATGCTGGTGTATGCTGGTTTATGCTGGTTAGTGCTGGTTGACCAGCAAAAACCTACTCAAAACACAACAAATTGAACTTCCTCATTGAAACCTCATTGAACTTCCATGTAAGTCAATGGAACCAGACTTTTTTACAAGCAGTTTTGGGCCATTTCTGTTTGGTCCATTCATCACGAAATTACCACACAGTGTAAATAGCAGCTATTGCGTTCAAATGATACATAAAAGTCAAAATCAATAAAAATGGAGATACATGTTTTTCACTGGAGGGCGACGATATGCTGCAATCCCGCATTATGCTGGTCTGTGCTGGTTTGTTCTGCAGGGATTACTTCCTGGCTGCCGTACAGGAGCCTGTTACGTTTAGATAACATGTACAGGTGCTGCTTCATCTCCACTGTAGCGTCGCTGCAGATGTTCCAGCTCTCTCCACCAGGTGTCTCCATGTTACACTTTCTTTGGGAGCTTCATCAATATTCTCTGTTTGATTGACTGAAAAGTGATGGTACTGTCCTACGTGGCCCCAACTCTCTCTCTCTCTCTCTCTCTCTCTCCCTGTGTGTAGAGGTTAAGGCACTGGGACCCTGCACTGGTGGAGAACTGCAGGGCCACTCAGCCCTTCAGCGTGAGGTCAGACCGGTGTGTGCGTTACCAGGTCAGGGTGCAGAGCCATGTGAGAGGAGAATGGCAGGAGAGCTGCAGTGCAGTGATCAGCCAAGTGTTCGGCCTCAGCAAGCGCTGCTGCAGGAGCAAGGTGCACTTCAAACACTTTCTTTGGTTCCACGTACGAAACAAGAGAACCGAGTCAAATGGAGCCAAATATGCATCAGTGTTCATCAGACACTGCCCAGAAGTTTGACATCACTGATTCCAGTAGCATTAAACCAGCGTCACTGCTGTCT
>JAVGWN010003635.1:0-10180 GCA_034552555.1 Semaprochilodus insignis | reverse complement strand
GAGAGAGAGAGAGAGACAGAGAGAGAGAGAGAGAGAGAGAGAGAGAGAGAGAGAGAGAGAGAGAGAGAGAGAGAGACCTGTTGGATGAATATATTACAGCGTGTAATTAATGGCACAGGGACACGACCTGGAGAGCACAGTGAAGGAGAAACGGCGGGGCGACGCGGGCGTCCTTGGATTATACCAGTGCGGATCTAGATAACGGATCCCGGGAACGGTACTGAACTTTTACTCGGAGCTCTTTGGGCTTCTCAGACTGGACTTTAGGAGATTCACAGTCGTATTGTCAGATACTGCTCCACTCCTACACAGTCTTCACTGTGCAGCTCCACACAGACCGAGTACAGCTCAGACCCAAACCACGAGAGGTTATTAAACCTGACTGTACAGCTGTTTGTACACCGTGATGGTGTAATGAGGAGAGTTCAGTACACAGAACCCACATACCGTGAACCTCAAACACTGTTTGACGGGAAAACGGGCCGATTCCCAAATCCTAAACTGTTACGGAACAGACTCATTAATATTTACACCCCCAACATTCACATACAACCACAATGGAGCTACAGAACCAACATGGTGGACTATGTGGAGAAATCCAGCGTTCCAGGCTGGGAAGGGGATGTCGGCACTTTTCATTCCCTTCCCAAGGATCCCAACTGTCAGCGGTACATGGTGGATGTTCATCTTTAATCCAGACTGAAGTTCTTCCTATTCACCAGCTTCCTAATCTAATGTTCAGTTCCACCTTAAATGCTGCAGTTTAGAATGTAACTGTGGCATCACTTCAGGTGGAACGGAAAATTCCCAAAACAAGCTGGAGAACAGGAACTTCAGCTCCCACATCTTTAACAGTATCCCGGAACGGCTTTAATCCTGCAGTCTGCACATTTCACTCCGGACAGTATCCCAAACTCTTGGACAATATGGAGCAGCTCCGCTCAGCGTCTGACCCTGAAGAGACTGAAGAGAGGAGCAGCTCCACCTTTATTAGCACCACCACCCCAACAGCAGCCTGTAAGTAGCAGCCATGCTGTGTGATTGTATCCGTGTGTGCCGGTTGGAGCAGATCATCTTAAACTGAGAGTTCCATAGTGAGGATCAACTTTAATCTGCTGTGTGTTGATGTCCAGATGGAAAGCCAGTAGCTAGTACAGGGAACGTTAGCTACTAGCATTAGCGCCAAGTAACTAGAATAGCTAACTAAACAGTATGAGGGCGGAGCTTATTTACACAGAGGCTCATTTTATTTAGTCTATCTCCACATGGTGCTTCTGTGTGATTATCAGGGGCGGGGTCTCACTGTAAACCAGCCAATCAGAGCAGAGCTCATCTAATCATTCATGATCTCACCAACAAAGGGGAAACGTTTCATTCTAGAACCAGATCATAGGGGGGACATGGCTCAGTAGAACCACATCTGGAGATTATTCACCCCAAACAGAGTCACATACATTCTATCTAGAACATCAGAGAACCATTAAAACTGTGGAGTCTACTCCATCCTAATGTACAGTGTGCACATTCTGACTGAATACCGATGATTACTACGAGAGATGATTCCGAACGTGTGAACGGGAGTTCAGGCTAGTGTGTTAAATGCTCCTCTGCAGGATTCCTGGGATTCCTGGGATATGGGAGGGAAACTGGAGCCGTGTTTCTCACCTGCAGCAGCTCCTGCTGTTGCCTGCGCTGCTCCTCCATCAGAGCCGTGACCTGCGCCTCATGCTCCTGCCTCAGCTGCAGCTCGGGCCGCGGCGCCGCTGCTGACATATGAAGAAGAAGCACATGGGTTTGTTTAATCACAGCAGATCCACCGACTGATCTCTGCAGAAGCACTTAAAGCAGAACCATTACAGCGCTGCTCCCGGACAGGCTCGCGAGTCAGACCGGACTATTATCGGGCCATTACGGGTACAGAGCGGGGATTTATCAGGACGTATCGCTTTACGGCCTCGGTCTGACTGCACACGCCCTCTCTGGTGTTCAGGGAGCTGTAAGAGAAGGCAGTGCGTCGTTAGGAGAGCCATCCCGGGGCCGGAGACACGAGCAGCTAGGAATATTTAAACAGCCCAAATCACGTCCTCCTGCCCGCAGACCGCACCACCCTCACCTGCCCCCAGTATCGGCAACAGCCAGTATCAGCAACAGCTGCTGGATCAGATACACAGCAGGGGAAACGGATCACATCAGATCCAACCATGTAACACGTCCATGTGGCTAGTGACGATGCTAGCTGTTCTTCCTGTTCTACTATCCTGGTAGAACCCAAACACACTCATCAGCACTGAACATCAGTACGATACCGGTATCTGTGGTACAGGACAGTAAGTGGTATCGGGTCTTCTCCAGTATCAGATTTGGGCTACACGGTACATATGGTTTCAGCGTCATCATCACAACATGCGCAACACTCACCTGGCAGGACGCACGACTGACCAGGTGAAGCAGGTCGTGCTACAATCGTTTTGCTGCCTGATGTAAAAGATAATCCCACACGGTTCCTGGACTCGGATTTAAGGCTTCTCGGATACACGGAGAGGAGCAGTCACAGCGCTCAGATGGAACCGATTACAGAGCATTAAAGTTCTAGATAACACGGTTCTCACCCACACAAGTGTTAAAGTCATTTCTCAGCTTTATCATAATATTACTATTATTAATTTTTATTAATAATGATAATAAGAATTATTATTATTGTAATTAATTATTATTATCCAATAATAATTATTATTACCTATTATTATTGTTATTAATTATTGATTGTTATTAATAATTATTATTTTAATTTTTAATTATTATTATTATTATTATTATTATTATTATTATTACTATTATCTCACTCCTGAATCGTTCTACAGTGAACGGTGTTCTTAAATACTGCCGTTCATCATCTGTAGAAGCTCCTGAATACTTTTATACATATACATATATACACATTTATTTATTGATCACAGGGTAAATATTGGAATGTCGGTTTTTTCCAGCACTGTGCTGATCTAGCTCAGATATGGAATTTCAGGTCAAATAATGTAATAAATAAATATTAATTCTATTTATTTTGCTTTTACAGGTAGTTCAGATCTGATCTACGAGGTGCAGGGACAACGAAACAGTTTAAAGTTCACGTACGGATTATAAGTATTAATAAAACACGCTGAGCCCACATCAGATCACGGTTTGAGGCTGGAAGACCCTCTTTACTGGAGCAACATGAGGAGCGTTAGAAGCCCCTCTGTTCGGGGGCAGTGGTGGTCCCTGCCTGGACGGGGTGTCAGCCCTCTGTGCAGGGTGGTGATATTCCATGCTACATTTCAGGAAGTTTAAAAATGGGAAGATGATTAGGAACACACTGAACAGGCCCGTTTCAGCTTCACTCACCTTTAGGCGTGCTGGACTGAGGTCGTCCCTCGTCCCCCTGCTGTCCTGACTCGATCTCCGTCGTGTTCATGAGCAGTCTCCGCTTGGCACGGGACACCCCCTCCTGCCCTCCCAGCTCGGGAGTCAGCTGGATCCCGTTGGGCCCAGCCTGGGACCAGAGTCTGGAGGGGGTATCCACATCATAGGAGCGATTAAGAGCCGAGCCATTCAGTGAGTTCTCCAAGCTTTCAGATCCGTTCCCTCTCTCGCTTGAGGCGTTCCTCCTCTCTGCAGGCTGGTTACTGGCATCTGCAAGGACGGCGGTTCTCTGAGAGGGTCGCATTGAGTCACCGATGGTACGGAACACCTCTGGCACCCTCATTTTCTGCACCACAGAGGTGACGCAGTGTGCCAGCTCACGCTGCTTATTCCCGGGCCGTGTCCCGTAATCTTCAGCGGCCTGCGTGGTCTCGCTGAAGGTAACCACGCATGGAGGCCTCGCTTCACCAGCTGGCGGGCCGACGCTTTCGCTCTCCGTGAGCAGGGTCTGCTGGGAGCTGTGACAAACTGTGGCTGGCTCTGTGGGATCAAACTGTGCCTGCGACTTTGACAGCGTGGACTCCAGGTCTGAGATCAGAACTTTAAGGCTCGACAAGTTAAGCTCCAGCTGGGCGATCTGTTCAGCCTGATCTGTGCTTCTACAGACAGGCACGTCCCCCTCGCTCCCTGCCAGCATGCTCACAGCACTTTTGCCTTGGCTGCATGGTTCTGGCCTGACTTCGTCATCCACACAAACAGGGTTCCTGACCGGAGGCTTCCTGAACGAGCCAGAAACACCACTGCCTTTCTTGCTGCGGACTGGGCTTAGGCAGAACTTGGGTGTAGGCACGTTCCTAAACTTCTTACCCGCAGCTTGGCACGGCCTTGGCAGCGCAGGGCTTGTTTTCTTAGCCCTGGACTGGTACAGAGACTTAGCTGAGGCAGGAGCTGCTGCTGATGTGGGCCAGGGGGGGCTGGCAGTCATACCTGGACGGCCTGAGAGAGCAGGTGAGGCTTTCTCGGTTACTCTACCTGCGCTGTTTGAGGCGGAAGTGTTACTAAGGCGATACACAAACGAAACGTCAAATTTCTGAGGATCCAGGTCTTCCAGCTCGCAGGGCTCTACACCTCCTTTATTGGCCCTCTGGGTTTGTGCCTGGCTGGGTATCAACTGATCCGTTCCCTGGTCCCTCCTCTTCTCCCTGATTCTCCTCGGATCGTTCTTCCTCGTGTCCCCTGGAAAGAATTCCTCATTCTCCTTGTCAGAGAGGCTGTGCTGGTCCACCTGCTTAGCTTCACTGGCTTTCAAAGCCTTCGCCTGGTTGCGCAGCATCCTCTGGCGCCGCCTGTGCTCTTGGGACTTCTTCAGAAGGTTCTGAAGGCTCATGCGGTAAGGTCCTTCAGCCGGATCCGGCTCCGCTGGTGGATTTGCTGGCTCTATTATATCCTCAGGCTGAGCTTGGCCAGGGGCTGTACACTCCTCCTCCAGGACCTCTCCATCTACCGGAGCATGGCTGATGATGTCACCAGTCGAGTTTGAAGAACTGGAAAAAAGACCACCGAAATCGGAACGTCTTCCTTCAGCGCCGATTCCCGGTCCCTCAATCCAGCTAAAGCTGATGTCTGACGTCTCAATGGTCACGTACCCGGATGAGAGGCCTTGGTGGCTGACATCTATGTGAGGGTGTTTATGCGATTGGGACAGTGACCGCGTGTCAAATCTGCAGTCCGTGTTCAGCTCCGGTTTGTGTCCGACCAAAGGAATTCCTTCAAACAGCACAGTGGTGTGGCTGTTCTCTAACGAGTCCTCTCTGTCCAAAGCCCTGAGGGTTACGGCGGCGTGACCGTCACAAGCTGTAGATGTCAGAGGGTTCTCCCCAGGTCTCTGCTGAGCAGACGGGAAAACTGAGCAGGAGGATGAAGTCCAGTGGCTCCCTGTGGTTTCATCACACTCGCTTTTACTTGCAGGGTCGTATGTAAGGGGTTCAGCGGCTCCCGTCTCATCTCTGAACTCCTCCAGTGTCGGAGCGCTGCGTATCTAACACAGACAGGAGAGAAACATGGCTGTGAATCAACTCACCTGAGCTAATAACCGAGAAGCACAGAAGCTTAACCTGTCAGTCTGGGATCGGTTACCTGAACGCTGTCGAGAACGTTCTGTACGTACGACACGCGGGAGGAACCTCTCCTCTTGTTCAGCAGGCCAGCAGCTTCTTCTCTAAGCCTCTGCATTTCCCTTCTCTGGTCCTCATACAACTGGAACCCAGACAACAAAGGCACTTCATCATTCAGTCATTCACAGTGCAGGTGGGTGATACACCTGTCCGAGTACACAACCAATCATAATTCAGGTAAACTCGAAGTACGTTGAGAGAGACCTTCCTTTACCACGGAAAGAAATCGGGGACTAAAACCCTATAAACACAAAACAAACACTAACAATACACACTCGTCAATAACTGATGATAAATTTAGACTGATATGATCAATATTTATTGAGCTACACATACAGAAGTCTGTCTCTCAGTATGGCGTCGGGCCGCCGTGTTCGCTAACCCAACACACCAGACGTCTCGGCATGGAGCTGTAGAGGTTCCTAATGGTGTCGTGTGATAATCCATCCCATGCAACTTGAATATCCTCACACAGTTCCTGCAGATGGTGCGGTAGGGGTGGAGGTGGAGTGACACCAGGCCTTCTGGACGTGTGACGTGTGACAACAAACCGTTCATCTTGGCGCTGATCACGGTGCCTCCACACACGGATTCGTTGGTCGTCTCCACCAAGACTAAAGCGGGACTCGTCACTGAAGATGACCCGCTGCCGTTCTGAGTCACTCCATGACAGTCTGGTACGACACCATTGCAGTCTTTGGTGACGGTGACGTGGTGTTAAGGACAGTCGTGGTAACGGTCTGTGTGCATGTAGTCCTGCGTGGTGCAGCCGTCTGCCAATGGTGCTGTACTAACAGGATGACTCATGGAGGACACCACTGCTCACTGGATGTCTGTAGTCGTGGATGTTGGGTCAGTCAGGTACAGAGATAAGACCCGTCCTTGATTACGTCACATGTGCGGCCGAGTGTGAAACTTGAATCATTAGCATGGTGTAGAGATCTGAGAGCAGCTCCGGAGCCGTATATGTAAATGACATCACCGTAACCCAGAGCAGAGAGCAGTGCTGCATCCACAGCCTTCCTCCTCCTCCTCCTCCTCCTCCTCGTGTGGGAAACACACTTAGTTCGGATCCAGGAAGCAGAGTTTACACCTCAGTTCACTTGTAAGTTTGTAAAGGTGGTATTTAAAGGTGTCTCTGTCATCTAACCATACTCAGAGGTGTTAACTCAGTTCTGACTAAGCGGGAACAGTTGCTGAATGAGGAGACGTGGTTCTCTGCACGGTGACATGGTTCTACAGATGGATGGAATAGCTGCTGTCTGTATATTTATAGCTGTGTTGGACATAACCACCCCACACGTACCTGCTGCTGTTTACACGGTGTGTTAATGTTATGATGAACGGACTAACAAGAAATCGGCCAAAATGACCCGTAGAGACGTCTGGTTCCGCCGACTCACATTAAACCTAAAGTACGTCTTTTCCTCCGCCTGTAAGGTTCTCATTTTTAGAGATATGAGGTTCTGTTCCCACAGCAATGATACGGTTCTGTAAGCTTCCGATTGATTGTATTGTTACAAGCTTGATATCGAGACAATACCAGAACCCTTTTTACTGCTATGTGGAACCATTCCACCGTGCTGACAGTCCTATGAGAAACACAGTCTGTACTAAGGAACAGAACCATCTTTGAGAGACATGGTGCTGTTTATTAATACACTGTGTAAGTCACATATAAACTCTTACCAGCGGGGGGAGAACAGGCAGCCCGTAAAATCTGATGTCTGATGGCCGCTGGCTGATGATGACGGCTGGTTCAGACTCTTCGTTCTCCTCAGCCTGTATTCGGCGGACGTGTCTCTGAAGGAACTCCTCATAGTCCTCCATCCTGCCGGACTGTTCAACACTGAGACCATCAACCGACCAAACCGGCAAAACAACCGAATAACCGACTGCCTGGCAACCAGCACACACAGCCAACCGACCCGCTAACGGGCTAGCTCCTCATCTCCTGCTCGGCTCAGCCGTGTAGCTAAAACAGCCACAGAATTCCACAATAAATACCGTTATATTTCCCAAACAATTCCTAAACCCGTCCCACACTTCCTCCCTCCGTCAGCTGTCTACTCAGAAGCCCGCGATAACTAATCCAGCTAGCCGAGTTAGCTATGCTAAAAGCTACACCAGCGTTAGGAAGCTAAGTTAGCTAAAGAGGTAAAAGACCAAACTAAAGTTCCTCAACGGAGTTAAACCCTCTTCAAGAGCCACACGACCCCACACGACCTCACCTCCAGACTAAAGAGGGGAAATAAACTGGACCACAGAAACAGCAGCAGCTCGGCTAACGACTGTACTCCCAATGTTTACGCTTCAGCCGCTTCAACTGTCACCCGGGGTAGTTCGGAGAACCCGCTCTGGATCCCGGATCTGGATCACACGGAGACGGTGTTCCAGATAGAAGCCCGATGCCGCTTCTGAGAGCTCCTCGTCGTTTAAACTGGTCCACTGACACTAACACTCCGGTCACAGACACCGCGGAGCTCTCTCCTTAGAGCTCACTGATGAGCGGCGCAGTCCAGCGCCTCCACAGAGCGGAGCCGTTACGGGTTTTACCGGGAACATACCGCGCCATGTGTACGTGTTCCAGCCACAGCGCCGCCCAGAGGACTGGAGGAGCTCCAGCGTTCATCAGGAGAACAAAAGATCAGCATGTGTGAGCGCTAATGTATTCAGGAAATATCACCCCTACTCCAAAACAGAGAGATACAGAGATAGAGAAAGCGAGTGTGAGAGAGAGGGTGATAGATAGTGATGGAATGAGAGTGACAGTGATATAGAGAGAGTGATATAAAGAGAGTGATATATATATATAGAGAGTGATATAGAGAGAGATAGTGATAGAGTGAGAGTGACAGTGCTATAGAGAGAGTGATGGAGAGAGAGAGATAGTGATGGCGTGAGAGAGAGTGATTTAGAGAGAGAGTGATATATAGAGAGAGATAGTGATGGAGTGAGAGAGAGTGATACAGAGATAGTGATGGAGTGAGAGTGACGGTGCTATAGAGAGAGTGATGGGGAGAGAGAGATACTGATGGAGAGAGAGTGATATATAGAGAGAGATAGTGATGGAGTGAGAGTGAGAGAGTGATATAGAGTGATGAGAGAGGGAGAGTGACAGAGAGATAGTGATGGAGCGAGAGTGACAGTGCTAAAGAAAGAGTGATGGGGAGAGAAAGTGATAGAGAGATAGTGATGGAGTGATATAGAGAGAGTGATAGGGAGAGAGTGATGGAGAGAGAGAGAGAGAGAGAGAGAGAGAGATTGTGATGGAGTGATATTGAGAGAGTGATAGGGAGAGAGTGATGGAGAGAGAGTGATGGAGAGAGAGAGAGAGAGAGAGAGAGAGAGAGAGAGAGAGAGATCGTGATGGAGTGATATAGAGAGAGTGACAGGGAGAGAGTGATGGAGAGAGAGAGAGAGAGAAAGAAAGAGAGAGAGAGATTGTGATGGAGTGATATAGAGAGAGTGATAGGGAGAGAGTGATGGAGAGAGAGAGAGAGAGAGAGAGATTGTGATGGAGTGATATTGAGAGAGTGATAGGGAGAGAGTGAGACATAGAGAGATGCTGTAGACTGTCTGATCTGGAAGGTCGTGTATCCGGGTAATGGATGTCCACCTCGGTCCCTCCTGATGCGGGACTGCAGGTCCGTCAGCGGACGAACAGCGAGCGCCGGTCCCTGAGGAGCCGGGAGCGTGCACAGCCGCGCGTTCGTCTGCGTGTAGCGGTGAGCGCGCGCCCAGCCAATCCCCGCTGACTGTGTCATGTTTTACTAATGTCAGGCCAAAAATACGTCCGCCGAGAGGTTCTACAACTAGGTCATCCTCCACCATCTCCGGCTCTTTATAGGTTCCCCACAAAACACAACAACACTCGCACAGAACACCTACCAGAACCGGCACTAGAGTACCACTGTCTACAAATTAGGTCACACAGTCAGAGACAAAGACCCAGAACCCCCCGCTCCCCTTATATCCCCCCCATCATCCCCCACCTCACCCCGCTCCCTCAAAGCAGCCGCTGGACCACCAGTCTGTTTTCAAAATGGATTTATTGGTCATATACAAAATAAAGTAAGCTGTATATCAACAAACATACAGTATATACATCAATAAATTAAAGACGCCCCGGACCGACTGATACAGTTAATTTCATCGTTATATACCAATACATTATATTACTTATCTACAAATTTCAAAAAGTACAATAACTTAGTTAAATACAATTAAATGGACTTTACTGTATGTAGATTCCCATACGAAGTACTGTGATAGAATTTATTACACCACAGAGAAAAACACTTTCAGGATCATAACCCACAACGTCACAGCTCCAGATCTCTCTCTGTACACTTCGGGACAACGTCAAACCCCGGACCTATCAGGCTAGTGGTCTTCAGCTCACCGGCGGATACGGACAATGTGGTTCCAGTGAAGGGGGGGAACAAACAAGCAAACAAACAAACAAACAAACAATCAAACAAACATTGGTCTGTGATAAAGAACCCGACTCTCCCAAGTGCTGCATACAAACAGGTTTTTGCATTGAGTCCCAGCGAGCCCGGCGGTGCCGTGGTGCCGGAGTGGAGGACCGTGCGGTGGAGATC
>JAVGWN010003634.1:0-10181 GCA_034552555.1 Semaprochilodus insignis | reverse complement strand
GAGAGAGAGAGAAAGAGAGAGAGAGTGAGAGTGAGAGAGAGAGAGAGCGAGCGAGCGAGCAAGAGAGAGAGGGGGAGGCTCCTCCATATGATTGTGAGTAATGGGTTGCTGGGAGAGTTTAGTGTGTGTTACAGTTCAATAACACACACATACACACGCAAAACAAGCCCACAGGCACTTCCTCACACACATTCGACCACAATAACTCAATTTAAACAACAAAACATCACAAACAGAGCACGGGGCGTGCCTGCAGGCTGTGAGGGGGTTGACTGAGGACATATCTGACCGATAACCCAATTAAATGATGAAGGAGGTTTTCTCTCTTTCTCTCTCCGTACTAAACAGGTTAGCTACGAGTAATTAATTAATTAATTCACAAGCATAAACAAACTTCTGTGTTTCTGGTTCATTACGCAGGAGTTCAGAGATGCAATCAAGTGGGTCCGTTTAATTAATAACCTTTACCTACACAAATTAACTCTGCAGTACTAGACTGCACAAACGTAAAACAGTCCTGACTCAATCTGAAGAAAATATCTTGGCTCATTTAGTCTACGGTCATTTAATTACGTGCGTTGCTCTCTTCAGTACTTTGTTTAGAAAGAGCCAGCTGGAGTGAGTGGGACTGAATCAAAAGTGACATAGACGGAGAGAAAGAAACACAACCAGAACCAGAACTAGGGCAGAATCAAACAGAGCTGTTTGAGGATCAGCTGTCAAATGTGCAATGTCAAGCATTTGTACAACATATCCTCCAAAAATAACCAAAAAGGTAAAGTGAGTTTTAATATTCAGCAGGGCGGGGCAGTGGGGGATCCTATTCTTCCAGCTGCCCTGGACAACTGTAGGTGCCAATACTGTTAAATGGAAGCATCTAGCCCAGTCAAAATACAGTTGACCACACAAACTCAATGCGGTGCTGCCGAGTTCCTCTTTTCTGTACATCCTGGTGTGGACACTGCCCCCTGGTGCACAGGTCCACGCTACACGCGAGTATGTTCGCAGACCACTTTACGAACGTCTGTGCATGACGACCATGGTATACCCATTTAATGCTACTTTAATACTGAAAGGTTGGTTTAAGTTCACTACTTGTTTTCCCTAAATGTCATTTGTATAAATAGATGCAGTGCGCACACACACACACACATGCACACACACACACACACACACACACACACACACTCACAGGGTACCTGTTCATAGTTGAAAGTCTCTAACATGCCGAGGATGAGGCCCTGGATCTCAGCCAACTTCCCTTTCCCATATACAGGATCCTGAGGAGGGAGGAATACAAAACACACATGTAATAAAACACAGTGAACCAACAAATATGACTAGATGAATTACGGTATTAACTCAATTGTGGACTACAGATAATGAAACTCAAACAAGCTTTTAGAATAGCCTTGAGTGGCAAGCTATATAGTTTCTTATCAGCAGTTTATGGTTGCCAAGAAGCATCTGAATTCAGTTGATATCGAACATTTTACAATCAGAATCAGAATCGGGTTTATTGGCCAAGTATGTTGACACACACAAGGAATTTGGTTTCGGCAGTTTGTGTTTCTCTAGTACAGTACCCATATACACATAACTGACTGACAGTACACAGTATACACAACGACTCCACATATACACAACGCATACAGACACTGTACAATATGCAATCTACACAGTATCCACAATATACAAGCAATAAACAATCTGTATATGGACAAATAATATACAGTTTACACATTATTTACAAACAGTATCAGGCAGTAGTGTTGAGGTAGAGGCAGTAGTGTTGAGGCAGAGGCAGTAGTGTTGTGGTAGTGCAACAGTATTAGTATACATGTATGGGGAAGGAACTGTAGTGAATAATCTGGCATATGAGTGGTCCAAAATGCAGCAGCTCGACTCATCTTCAATCTTCCTAAGTTCACCCATGTGACTCCACTGCTGCGCTCCCTTCACTGGCTTCCTGTAGCTGTCCGCATCAGATTTAAAACTCTGACGCTCGCCTACAAAGCCAAGAACGGACCAGCCCCTCCCTACCTTATGGGAATGGTTAAGAGTCGATCTGCACCTCGAGCCCTTCGAGTTTCAAGTACAGCTCGGCTCGACCCGCCATCCCTGAAAACGCATGGAAGACAAGCGTCCAGACTCTTCTCTGTCCTGGCTCCCAGATGGTGGAATGAACTCCCACTGGCTGTCCGAACAGCTGAGTCTCTCGCAGTCTGAAGCGCAGGCTGAAGACCCATCTCTTTGTAAAGCATTAGTAGATGCGTATGCTGAAATACCTTGTTGTTGCACTTATACTCACCATGACCTTTCTTCTCTCTAGGTATGTGCACTGGGTTTTTTTTTTTTTTTTTTTTTTTTTTTTTTTTTTTTTTATGTATTATTCCCTCTAGGTAGCAGCACTGGCCCTTGTTCGGGCAGTGTCTGAGCTCAGGGCGAGTTTTAGACTCCTAACCTATTTATACTAGCTGGGAAACATTATCCGACGGAACACTAAGCACGGTTGTAAGTCGCTCTGGATAAGAGCGTCTGCTAAATGCCGTAAATGTAAATGTAAATGTAATGAAACCGGTGGCTCTATGGAGGAACAGGAGTAACTCTGGTCCAGCAGATGTTTTTAAATGTGGCTCAGCCAATCAGACTTCAAACCTGCAAATACAGGTTTGCCACTTGCCACTTACCCACTGAGACACTGTACAGACATTCTTTAAGTTACTTCATAAAACGCTGAACAACGTGATTTGTTTTTCGGAGAAATACACTTTTACATACACATCAAACTGATGCTGGACTCTTTCTGGAGAACGAACTCCAACCACACTGAGAGTGCTGTAAAACTCAGACCTGGAAACATCAAAGTCTGACGCTGTCTTTCTGGCAGTGGTGTTGGCGGGACTGTGTTTACTGATAAAATCATGAACTCAGAAGTGTACAAAGATCTTTTGCATGTGGATTGATGTTTCTGAAAAGAAACTGTTCAAACGATAGCAATCTGATATTTACCAGATGCATTCTGAAGGGATACTTTGTTGTCTTGGAATGGTCTGTTTAAAATAAGTGACATTTGGTTTGACATTTTGCTTCTTAACATGATGAACTTAATACACTCATCGTCATCAGTTGCACAAATAGTTGCACCCAGAAGGAATCAACCGACAGGAATGAAACATGGTGGGTAGGTTTGACATTGTGAGACATTTTTTGTCCACGCTCGGCCACGCATGTGGAAGGACGGGCCTTATTGCTGACTGACCCAATAGCCACAATTACGGACATTCAGCGAGCAGTGATGCCCTCCATGAGTCATCCTGTTATTGCCAGCACCATCGGCAGACGGCTGTACGACACAAGACCACCTGCACACAGACCATTACCACAACTGTCCTTAACACCACATGAACGTCACCAAAGACTGCAATGGTGTCATGCCAGACTGTCATGGAGTGACCTCAGAACGGCAGGGGGTCATCTTCAGTGACGAGTCCTACTTTTGTTTTGGTGGAGATAATCAACGAATCTGTGTGTGGAGGCACCGTGGTCAGCGCCAAGATTTGAAGAAGAGCGGTTTGTTGTCACACATCACACATCCAGAAGGCCTGGTGTCACTCCACCTCCACCCCTACCACACCATTGCAGGAACCGTGTGAGAATATTCAAGCTGCATGGGATGGATTATCACAGAACACCATTAGGAGCCTCTACAACTCTGTGAGATGCTGAGACGTCTGGTATGTTGTGTTAGCCAACATGGCAGCTCGATGGCATATTGAGAGAAATTTCTTCTGCATGTGTAGCTCAATAAATATTGCCCATATCAGTCTAAATTTATCATAATTTATTGTTCCTGGTAGCCTTTATCTTCCTTCCCAATAGCACTGCACACACTTCCTAATACTATTACTAACACTAATGTGTTTTTTTTGGATGATGCTCAACAGTATAAATATTTTCTGGACCCACTGTGTATTATTCTACCCCTACATTTTACACTCCTGAGCTTCACTGTCTGGAGTAAACAGAAACAGAAAGCACCAACAGCGGCCATCAAACCAGAGAACAGTGGAATACCATCACACACACACACACACACATACACGCACACACACACACACACACACACAGAGAAAGAGAGAGAGAGAGAGACGATACTGGACACGTTATCATCCTGTTGCACACACTCAGCTAATTCCACCCTCAGCTGGAGCTCAGACCAAACCAGACATGGAGCTCAAAGCCCTGAGGACACACAAGATGTAAAGAGTAGTAAAGAATCTGCCGAGAAGAGGACGCATGTCTGAACTGACCCCACACACACAGACGAGAATGATTCAAGTGGCCAAAGAATCTCTCAGGATCACAGCTGGAGAACTGCAGACCTTAGTTAGGTCTTATGGTTGGAAATTCATCTAAACTACAACCAGATGCTTCAGCTGTCAAGGACCAGTAACCTTAAGAGCCTTCAGTATGCCAGACATTTCCGGAAATATGTTCCATGGTCAATTATACCAAAAAAAAACGAAGCTTTTTGGCAATAAGAGGTGGGTTTGGTGAAGAAGTACCTCATCCCCACTGTATCACAGATATTGGGGGTTTACTATTCTTCCAAAGGCCCTGAACAGCTTGTATATGGTTTCATGGACATCAAATATCAGAAGATAATAAATCAAAACCTGAGCAGTGGGATCTCCCAGCAGGACAGTGATCCAAAGCACACCTCTAAATCAACACAAAAATGGTTCACTGACCACAGGATCAAGGTTTTGCCATGGCCATGACTGTAGCATTGACATTAGGAGGCTTGACACCACTCCAGCCAACGTATGGCATTGTGCATGGTGATCTTAGGTTTGTGTGCAGCTGCTTAGTCATGGAAACCCATTTCATAGAGCTCCCCAAACACGGTTCTTGTGCTGATGTTGCTTCCAAAGATACTCTGTAGTAAGTGATGCCTCACCTATCACTTTGTGCTTGAGCTTTTGTTGCTCCTAGATGCCATTTCACAATAATAGTACCTACAGTTGTTTGGGGCAGATCTAGCAGGGCAGAGGTTTCACAGACTGACTTGTGGCAAAGTTGGCACCTCATGACAGTGTCAATATTAATGTCATTGAGCTCTTCGGTACAGCCCAATCTCCCGGCAGGGTTTGTGCATGGAGACTGCATGGCTATGTGCCTGATGTTAAATGCCTGCTAGCCAAGGAAAGGAGGGCTAAAAACACCTGAACGCAATTACGTCCACATACTTCTGGCCATAATAAAAACCTATAGAACTACATGTACATAGATATAAAACACAGTCCTCAAATCTCAAGGAGGTTAACCAAAAAGATATCAATATATCATTTATGACTAAATAACTACTTGATTCAAATTCAAATGATCTGGAAATATTGCATCCAACAGCTAAAATATTTTTTTTTCCTGGATAGGTTTATTAAATTATTAATCTGACAGGTGCCTTGAGAACAGTATTGTAGATCAGCAGAAGCGAGTGAGCGGATGGACAGAGGCTGGTGGATGTATGTGGTTGTTATGAACAGGCTCCGTGTCCCTCAGGTAATACTGTTCTGATAGAAAACAGCAGCTGCACCATCCAGTCAAAAGGTCATCCAATACAGACACAACAATACAACTCTTATCTCTGTCACGCTGCCTGTCTGCGCCTCTCTTACTTTCTCACTCTCCTCATCTCTTCTACTCACTCTCTCTCCCTTCTTTTTATCTCACTTTGCCATTTTTTCTCTCCTCCCCCCATCTCTCTCTCTCTCTCTCTCTCTCACTTTCTACATAATCTCTTTTCTTTCTTTACTGGGGTGTAACGATACAAATCGCATGACACAATACAACACAAACCAACACATTTTCAGCACAGAACCAGAAAAGAAATACTGACGTAACTATTTTTCTTTTATTGACTTATTTATTGCCTTTTCCACTGTCGTCTCCAAAAGACAACAGTGCTCCTTAAAGGGATAACTGGGACAAGTCATCTCTTCAAATAAATAATAAAGTATATAATAAATATATCAGAATCTAAGAGTAAACAAACAACAAGTCAGTATTCAATGAGCTGAGTACTAATAGGCCCTTTCCACACAAACACTCCTAGCAAACTGTGACTCCAGCGCTCTCTACAACTGAATAGAGGTGCAAATCAGAAGCTAGATATCTTCTATGGAGTGAGTTATTTGTTTCAGTACTTGCCAGCTGCCGAGACTGCTGGCTTCATATTCACCAGCTTCCCACTTAAACTTTATGTTCCACCTTAACTGGAGCGGCCGTGACATGTAATTTAAGACGGAACCGAAAACTTGAATGAGAAGCTAGCTAACTTTAGCGTGGTATTTTCTTTTTGCTCTGCTAACTGAGATTTGAGGGGTGTCGTTACAAATAACTGATGTATCAGCATGAGTCGGCACACGACGACTGTTCGATCCGACGTCCTTTGCCCACCATTACTGCGCTTGATTGTATAGAAGACTGCTCTCTATGCTGTTTCAAACAGTTTGGCTAATCAACTATCCAAAGCAGGCTAACTAAATCGGTCTTTTCCAGTTCCAGTGAGCTCTGTATCAATAAACATTCATATATACAGTATATATATACATACAGGGGTTGGACAATGAAACGGAAACACCTGGTTTTAGACCACAATCATTTATTAGTATGGTGCAGGGCCCCCTTTTGCGGCCAATACAGCGCCAGTTCGTCTTGGGAATTTTTTTTTTTTTTTTTTTTTTTTTTTTTTTTTTGACAGCCCTTCTTGGTGGTATGCTGACATTACCCTGGACACCGTGGCAGCATATATATATATATATATATATATATATATATATATATACACACTGCTTGTCTAATCTCATCAGAAATAGCTGTTGAAAAATGAATGACTTGTACTTAATAGACTGGGAATGAAATAAATGAAGGGTGGTCCCTGACTTTAGCATGATGCTGTAGTCTCTACCACCCACACAGAGCAGATGAATGAATCACAGACTGTTCAGGGAACAGATTGTTACAGAGAGAGAGGGCAGGGGAGACAGAGAGAGAGAGAGAGAGAGTGAGAGTGAGAGAGAGAGAGAGAGAGAATATTGTAGTACATTTAAGCATCAGTAAGAGGGAGGAAGAGAAGGGGGAAAGAGATAGAAAGAGAGAGAAATGGAGAGAGAGAAAGTATGCTCTGTAAACATCACCTAAAAGATGTGGGTAGAATTCACATGTAGCGTAACAACATGATTCTAACATCATTAACATACAGATCATGAAGAACACAGCCGGCAGACTCAACTCATGAATTTCAGTCCTGCACACGCACAAGACCTCCTACAGCGAGACACGAGATGCACTGCTGTGAGATGTTTGAGCAGCTGCTCAGAGCTCAGAGCAACAAGAAAAACATTACAGAACTAATACAACTGAACACATTTCAGGACACGCAAACACACATTTACCCCATCAAACTACCAAAAACACATCTCTAGACTTATTATTAGTATTATCATTCAGTTACTCAGAGACTACTATAACTTATTCAGGGACTGGTAAAAAATAATTAATTACTATAAACAATTCAGTAACTGCTATAAATTATTCAGTGACTACCATAAACTATTCTGTAACTAAGTATTATTTATTATAATCAATAATTAGGAAATATGATTTAAAAACTATTATGAACTATTCAGAAATATCTACAGATTATAAAAACCATATCAAGTATTTAGTGACTACTATAAGAGATTCTAAAAAGCACTATGATTTTTTAGTAGCTACTACGAATTATTCAGAAATCCCATTGGATTATTAAAAAAACACTAAAAATGATTTACTGGCTAATGGAAATGATGCAGAAACCACAATGAATTATTCAGTAATTACTATGAATTAATCAGAAACATCTATAGATTACTAAAAAAACCACTATAAACTATTCAGCAACTACCATGAATTATTTAGCAACTACTATGGATTATTAATTTACCACTATAAATGATTAAGTAACTACTATGAATCATTCAATAAGCAACATTAATTATTCTGTAACTACTATGAATCATTCAATAACATTCAATAACATTAATTATTCTGTAACTACTATGCATTATTTATTTACCTCTATGAATCCTTTAGTAACCACTATGAATTATTCAGTAACTACCATGAATTATGCAATATGTAAACCAAAATATGTCACCGTGGTTTAAACTGAGCTGTAAAACTCAAACCTGAATTGCTTGTATAAACAATGACGGATCAAACAACAAACTAGAACTTCTAGGCTAAACCTGCTCAGTGAAGATAAGGAATTCTGAAGCTGTTTCTTGTTAAAGCTGGAGCTGTAAGGCAGGTGTAACTAACAGGTAACGGATGGTTAATACTGTTTAGTGTTGTTAAATGATCTTAAACAGCCTTGCTTATGTGGTTTCAGATACCGCATTATATACAGTAATCTACAAAACTGGACACAAACTATGTTCCATAACTAAAACCATAAGCAGAAGATGCCTGAACGTTGTCCATATTAACAGATCATAGTAGAGTCGCTACATGGAGGGAATTACGCTTTGATTACTTGTTGGCTACGTTAGCTGCGCAGCTCCAGGACAAAACTAAGAAAACTTTAGACAGGTCTTGCCTGACTGACTTCATCACGTAAAAGAGTGTAGATGCGAATTTTCACTGAACTACTGTTAGTGTAACCTGCATTCTGGTCAAGCACCTGTTAACAGTGGGAGTAATCTTGGTCTACTGCATTTCAACAGAAGATTGAAGACTCTGTGCCATTAGTTCCCATATAAGCATTTCCATTAGCATTCATGCTAGCATACAGACACAGTAGCACAATGCTAATCCGGATGGGTTTTTCCATTCATGAAGGCCAGAGTCTGCATTAGCATTCATGTTAGTGCAGCCTCGATAATCACACTAAGCAAATGCCATCAAATGTCACCATCAGCAGCCGTGCTGGATCTTCGTTAGCTGAGTTATCTGTTTGTTCTGCTTCCAGACTGAACGTCTGGCTGAGTGATGATGTAGAATGATCCATTTTTAATGTGGAGAGAAGCCGTGATGTAACATTCAGGGCCTTGAGAGTTTGAAAAAGCATCTTTTTTTAAAATATCTGCTACAATACGATACCAGTCGATATGGAATGAAGAATTCCACACCATGTCACCTTTTCAGGTGAGCTGACAAGTTGGTGGTATTACCTGAGTACCTCAGAGTTTTCTAAAATCAAAGCGTTTCCAAAGCCATGATTTGCTGTAAACGGGAGACTGTAAAACTCCTTTCCTTGGATGCTACTGCTAAGCCTACCGGTAGCTGCAATGTTAGACACTTTACTGCAAAGACAAGCATGCATGCAAGGCTTTTCTCTGGTATGCTAGCAGTTTCTAGACAGAAGCAGTAATGAAGTGCAGCTTTTAAGCTATTATATATAACATGGGCTAATAAACAACAAGGCTGTACATTGGTAAGAACTTGGTGATATGATACCTGTAATGATACAGCACATTGATTTGATATATTGTGCTGTCTACCGCATGCAAGACAATATATAGAGATTTTTCCAAAAATGTCATAGTATAAAAAAGCACACCACCGTGGGTTTGCTAATGCTAATGCTAGCAGTGTGCCTTACGCTGCTTGTTTACACTGGAGTGGAAGAGTTTATGGGCTAAAGATTAAGCTTCTGGAACTGTGAGAACTCTCAAGAAGTTTACAGAACTGTCCGGAATTTTCTAGAAACTTTGTAGTAGAAACCTTTCTAGAACTTTCTAGAACGGTCTGGGACTGTCCAGTAGTATACATAGCAGTAAATACAGGTGTGTTAAAACAGCCACTTCAGTTGAAGTTCCAGCTGAGTAAGTGGACACGGATACAGAGGATACAGAGCTACATTTCATTGAGAGGGCATCAAGAGGCTGCAGCATCCAGGAAGACCAGAGTGAAAAAGGACTCTGTGAAAGCATCTGCTAAGATTTGCGAGGCCTACAAAGCATATTCCGGCATGCCTGTCGGGAATCAAGACAAACCGTGGGTAAGGTAAGATGGACGACTGCTGCTTACTTAGATGGCAGGTTATTCTTCTCAAATTCTGATGATTCACTGAAGTTTAAAAGCTGTTATTAAGACATTTGCATATATTGACATACATATGTGTGTGTGTGTGT
>JAVGWN010003631.1:0-10181 GCA_034552555.1 Semaprochilodus insignis | reverse complement strand
CAACCCCTAAAAGAGAGTGGAAGGAATAAAGCAGTGGTTTCCAGTACAAGTCCTGCACTGGTGTTTGACTAACATGAAGTAATACACAGTCGAGTCACATTATTATGACCACTTCCTACACATTTACATGGCATTCTCTGGGCCCACTCATCCATATGGAAGGCACCGATTTGGGTATGAGTCCATCCTCGCAGATCATGTACACCTACACATGCTGATTGTCCCCCCTGGGGCGGCTGGGATCTTTCAGCAAGGTTGGAAGAGCATCACCAAGGCTTCCAAGAACTACTCCGACCTCCTAATTCCACAGACTTGAGCCCAACTGAGCATCTGTGGGACCACCTCAATCGCCGTGTTCACTCTGTAGATCCTCCCCCATGCTCCCTCCAGCAGCTGTGGGCTGCACTGCAGTCAGCATGGCTCCAGATACCTGTGACTGCCTACTAGGACCTCACTGAGTCACTGCCAGCCCGTGTAGCTGCTGTCCATGCTGCACACGGCGCTTACTGTGGTCATAATAATGTGACTCCACTGTGTGCATTAACAATGGTGATGACTTAGGCACACAACTAGCACCATGCTAATTTAGCACTGGAGCTATGTAGCTAATATAGATGACAAGTTACAGACGTTAAAGATGCCAAACATGTTTTGATTGATCATCTACATATGGAATAAGGCAAAATGTGTATATTTAATGTAGCAAGGTTCGGGGACTGAAAACCAGTGCGAGAAAGAGAGAAGGAGTGGAAGAGTGATGGTGTCAAGAGTGTAAACTAGGTCTTGGGCTCTAGATCAGTGGTGTCCGGTCTTATCCACACAGTGTTGTTATGGCTGCAGGTTTACTGAAGGTTTGCGGAACAAGCTCACCTGATTTGACTGCATACTGGTTTAATCAGTTGGTCTTGGTCTTCAAATAGCTGATCTCGTGTTCTCCTACCTTGTTGGAGTACAAACCTGCAGCCGTATGACACTTGGTGGATAAGACTGGCCAACCCTGCTGTAGCATGATGACAGAAAGCTCTTTGCAGACCAAATCAAAATCAGTCCTGTGTCAAGTATCAGCAGTTCGTAAATGAAGTTTGTTCTACAATCTGTATCTTAAATGTATAAACCTACACCAGGTATAATCATTCATATGTCTGTGCATCTTGTAATTAGGGCTGGGGCCTATTGATTTAGCAATACTCATCCATAACTGAGTGCCAACTGAGCTCCAATCTGTGATCTGACACTCTGGCCCTGGTTATACTTTAGTTACAGCAGTCTATGTGTATGTCACCGGAGTGCTGCCACACAGTATCATCAAAAACATGAAGTATTGGTTCAACCATACTTTGTTGATTTTCATTTGGAATTAATTCATGTTTAATTGTAGTCTCTGTTGCGAGGTGGCTTGGGTGGGTGCTGTGAAGGTCCTATGTTCAACAAATCTTTGGGGAACACCTGAAAGTCCCACATTTTTGCTCTGTTCCAGTTCTCCAAGAAACTAGAACCCTCACTCACAGCTTGTTGCCACTGTCTAGCTATTGCAGTCAACTAGGATACAGCACCGTTGCATAAGATTTGTCCTGCCGGTATATACACTAGGAATGACCAAGAGTCCTCTAAGGTCACACAGTAATCGGGAGCCTGTGACCTCAGGCAACTTGATAGGGGATCTCCAAGTTGCAGTGGTGCCCAAATGTGACGTGCAGTCTAATGCTAGTCTAGAAGGACAAAGGTTAAGCAAGTACAACCTGAGAGAAAGGGAAGCTGTGGCAGCAAGCTTTGGACTTCTGGCATCCTCATACTTCCCAGTAGGGGGGGGGGCATGTTAATCCCCTCAGGGATAACCCTTGCCACTGGTATGTAATATTGGGTGTAGCACACGCCTTTTTTCAGGGCTGCCTGACCCACAGTGGTGAATGAACATTTGACCCACTACTTTACAATGTACTGGGGCAACGACAGAGAGGGGAGATCCCTGTTGCGAATTCTGAGTTGACTTTAAAAAACAGTAGATGTGCATTGAAACTTTTGCATCAAGTCCAACAAATTTTTGTTATTGAATAAACAACATGGGAGAACTGGATCCATCAAGTAGATATGGATGGTAATGAAGTTAGCGTTCTTGTATTCTGGTACTGGGTAACGGCCCATTCTGCTAAAATCTGATATCTGATAGGGAGTTTCACCATCTCTCACAGGAGTTGAGGCTCTACCGCCAGTGTTCTACCACAGTTTGGCGTTCAGCACACTCTGGAAGCTTTTGTTTGGTGCTCTTGAGGTGCGAAGGCTTTACAGTTTTGCCACCCCTTCTGGTGTGTATTGGTATTGACATACTGAATATGGAATGGTAGATTACTGCGGTTTCAAATAATGAAAATATCTGTATTTGTCCCAGCCCTTCTTGTGACCCTCACACACATATTGGCAAATCAAGAAATTCCTGATTACTGGTTTCTAATAAATCCATGGATAGAGAGAAACCTTTATCCTAATAGGTTCGGCAATCAAGAAGCCATTAAATAATCAAGGCTTTCTGTCCTATCTAGAGCCCAGAGAGAGAACATATGGGTGTGTGTGTGTGCATCACTGAGTACTCACTGGGACCAGCTTCCAGTACCAGCGTGTTGGGCACTGTTGCACAGAGACAAGAGAGGAGACAAAGAGGAAAAGGACAGGTGTCAGTGACAATGGGGGGAAGAGTTAGTATACAGGATGGTGTATCTGTGTGGGTTGACCACCAGAGGGTGCTGTGATGTGTCCTTTTGCAGTATTTCTCAACAAATCTTTGGGGAACACCTGAAAGTTCCACATTTTTGCCTTGTTCCAGTTCTCCAGGAGGTTAGAACCCTCACTCATAGCTTGTTGCGACTGTCTAGCTATTGGGGTAAACTAGGACACAGCATGGTGGCATAAGATTTGTCCTGCCAGTATATATACTAGGTATGACCAAGAACCGGGAGCCTGTGACCTCAGGAAACTTGACAGAGGATCTCCAAGTTGCAGTGGTGTCCAAATGTGACGTGCAGTCTAATGCCGGAGCACTCTTCTGCTGACTTGTGGGAAAGTCTAGAAGGACAAAGGTTAGGCAAGCACAGCCTGGGAGAAAAGGAAGATGTGGCAGCAAGCTTTGAGGCAGTGACTGGACTTCTGGCATCCACATACTTCCCAGGGCAAATGCACCCCTTGCCACTGGGGCACATTTCACTGGTGCAAAGTATGTAATGTTGGGTGTAGAGCACAGCCTTTTTCAGGGCTGCCTGACCCACAGTGGTGAATGAACATTTGACCCACCATTTTTAATGTACTGGGGCAACGACCCACCACTTTCTGAATGAGTTCAGGATGCATTTTTCCTAAACTGCACAGAGCACTGACCTTTAGACCTCTTAGCAGAGACAGTCAAAATCTCAGGAACATCTCTCAAACAGGAAAGACACCCCAAGTTCACACTTAGTGACCTAGGTTGGGTTAGGCTCTCTGAGGCTGAACCTACTACAGGGTAGAGTCAAAACAAATACAGTTCAGGAACAGGGCTATAGTGAGTCACATCCATTCTTGCATTGATTTTTACCCTACCACTGCTTTGTTTTGTGGCACCACCACTGACATTTGTCTAACTTGATGTCTCCAGTCCACAAAAGTCTGTTGGTAATGAAAGCAAGGTTTGCTGAGTGGCAGTTGCTTGTGGAATAGCCCTGTGTTGCTCAGCAGTCCTATTTTGACTCCACACGGCTGTACCCAATCCAGGAAGAGCCAAGACAAGGTGGCCCAAATATTGTCCTTGCAAATCTCTCAACACAGGCCTTCAGGCCATTCTGTGTATGGTTGAAAACACGGCACTAATAACCCACTTGCGAAATTTAAAGGATCCCTCAGTGAAGAGGGACACCTTACCAAACACCCATTGGCATGAGTGAAGGGCCTTCAATGCAGAGTTCAAGGTCTGCTTACAAGATTACAGTAGGAGTACAAGACTTGTCTGTGTAAGCACTGCAGAAAGGCAAGGCTGTGTGTTAGCACCAGTGCTTTTCAACATCTACCCCCTCAGTGTCACGCTGCCGAGTGCAGGAGTGAGAGGCAGGCAGTAGTTTGCTATTGATTTCAGGCTGAACCGAAACGTCTCCGACATCAGAAGACTTGAAGCTATCACTCCTAAGCTACAATGCGATGGTTGCTGTGCTTATGCAGCACTCGTTGCAGATACTTGCTATGTCTGAGCTGTCAGTTTATATCTCCGAAGTCCTTGGCAGGTAGACACTCAGTTCCCCTTTAGCACAACCAATCTTCTCTACCACAGACTCTCCACATGGACACCGTGTACAATCCTCCTCCAAATACCTTGAAACCATCTTCTCTAAGGTCTACAGAATCAACCAACCAATCCAGAAAACACTTCAGACAAGGTTCACCCACATTGGGACATCTTGTTGTTAAGGGGTGTTCCTTAACAACAGCAACCTGCCTTGATGGGACACATCAGTGATCCTGAGGTGGATCAACGGAAGAACCATTCAGCCTACCATCGCTCCCCATCATCAGGATGCCGGAGGACTGCCTTCCAAAGAAGGTCCACCATGGGACCGACTAAAGAGCCCCCTCAAGACTTGAGTAAAAGGGGACGGAGCAGTACCTGCAGCAGCTGTGGATGAACCTGGGTGTCTGGGTACTCACCGAGGGTTGGACTGGTTGTAGATCTGTGCAGGGCTGTGACTTCGGAGCATCGTCTGCTTCCGTACTTTCCCTCAGCTTCTGACTCAGCTGTCAAACACAAACGGCGGAATTTAAACTGAGACAGAAAACACATTTGCTCTGTCCATTATCACACACAGCATCCCTATTCAGGATGCGCATTCAGATTCTAGACTCCAGGCTCTAGAATTAAACCTTGTTGATCCAGAAGAGCAGAGAATTCTCCCAGCTCGCTCCATCGCCAAACTGGTCGGCCTCCTTGGCCATCTTGACCGCGCCCACATTCTCTGTGGAGGCCAGAGTCATCAGCGATTCGATCACTGCCAAATGAGCCCCCTGCAATCAATCAGACAAGACGAGAGAGAGAAACAGTGAGGAACACTCAAGGCAAATTAAGGATATCTTCCAAAAGCTCAAACCAGGCGTAGGAAATCCATTTTAAGGTCAGTAGAGGATTAGTACAACGTGGTAAAATCCCAGCAAAAATTCACTCTTGGCACGCGCATATGCACTCACACACTCATCCATCCCAAACGGGCATGTTCTCAGTAAGCCTGGTGATCCGCCCTGAATAGAGAGCTCAGCAGAGGAGGATGGACAGAAATGGATGGAAATGTGTGGGCGTAGGAGTTGAGGAANGGTAGTGTCTACTTGGACCATAGAACAGATCCCTCAAAGGTTCGCCATCGTACAGGCTAACATTGGTGAGCAGTTCTAAAGGAACACACCACTCATAAGCGCTCGTGCCGGGCTCTACTGAACCCGTTTGGAAGCAGCCCCCTTTTCCACTGGTTTGAGAGCCGAGCGATTACATATCTGGATGTGGGCGGTCCTTAGTCCGGAAGCAGAAGTCGCGGACAGGGCATAAAAACCACATGGCGGAACATGTTCTTCAAGTGCAAACTGTACTTCCTGCTTTGAGGGTGTGTATCTCGCCTGTCCAGAACCAGCTCTTTCAGCATCTGTCTGCAGCCCAGAGGGATCGTCATAGACAGCGATTACACGCAGGACGACTTGTCCGTGTTTCCTCTGTCCGTTATGAAGGTGGACTATTATAAAGCAGCAGATTTTGAATGTCAGATGTGTCAAATGCTTCACATTGTAGATTGCCCTGCGGCTCATTAGAAGACGGAGTCCTCCTGTTGAATAGGCGCGTCCATGAGCACATCACCGGTGGGATACGCCTGTCCCAGAGTTCAGCTCAGTGCAATTCATTGTGCAACACCACATCCCTTTACCGCTTGCGTCACAGGTTCCACGGTTCCAGATGAGAGAGTTAATGGTGCTGGAACAGATTTTGGCACCGGCACCATGTTGGTGGAATAGGGCTATTAGTCTCTCTCTCTCTCTCTCTCTCTCTCTTTCTATGGAGAAAGACCTGGGTGGAGTTAACATACGCTAGGTGATCTAGAGAGTCCTTCTACTCTCCCTCATTGCAATAGCTGTTGTGGGACTGTGGTTAGCTAGCTAATCCGGAAGAGCACTCTTCTCTTACTCTCTCTAACTATGAACGGCTGTTGTTAGGGTTATCGTTAGCTAGCTAGGATTAACGTTAGTTAGCTAGGTAGGTAGATATGAAGGACATCTCTTTCAGTAGGAATTGCTGTTGACCAAGGTGCTCCAGGGGGGTTTGGGACCCCTGATTAACCTCTTGGACCTCCTGAATGTCTCAAGATCTAAACTCTGGGGTGTTTTTGTAGCTAACGTTAGCTGGCTACCTGTCAAGCTGATAATAGCTACTTGATCTGGAGGAGTCTTCCCTTATTCTAATCATGAAGAACTGCTGTAGGGTTCAGGTTAGCTAAGGCTAAGTTCACACTACATAAAATGACCCCTGATTACCCCTGAGATCAAATCAGCTTTCGATTGCCGTGTGTGAATTGTTCTAAGATGCCATCCGAGAGACTCGTTGATGCCAAACAGATTTCAAGCAGGCTTAGTAAGTGATCGGCTCAATCTGCTCCCCCTCGTTAGGAATATCGTTATTATTTAAACAATTATTTGGCATAAAAATGTAAATCTAGAATAGAGCAACGCCCACACTCACCACATTGATGGGTTTGCAGGTCAGCTCTGTGCCTGTGACGGGTTTCTGCGAGTGTGTGGGTGGCAGGCCGTGGTGCTGGAGGACCTGCAGCAGGCTGCCATGGTCTTTAGGGGGCACTGATGAGCCTGTGTGTGCTTGAGAGAACGTTTGTAGGAGAAAAGTGAGAGCGCTGCAGTACAGCTCACTGGACAGCAGGAAGTTCTCCACTGCAGGACTGAGTCCATCGCCAAACTGACCATCAGCAAGAGCCTCAGAGAGATCTGCTGGGATGTTGTCTAGACAGAGAGAGAGAGAGAGAGAGAGAATCAGAATCATTTTTATTTGCAAAGCACAACATGTACAAGAAATGTCTTTATACAATACAATACAGGAATGTGTTTAATTAACCTGAACATATAACTCTAAGCTCTAAATTTAGGTATTGTAGTATAAACCGAGTCTGTTCTACGGTTTCTCGTTAGGTCGAGTGTATAACTCTAAGCTCTAAATGTAGGTATTGTGGTATAAACTGAGTTTGTTCTACGGTTTCTCGTTAGGTCGAGTGTATAACTCTAAATGTAGGTACTGTGGTATAAACTGAGCCTGTTCTACAGTTTCTCGTTAGGTCGAGTGTATAACTCTAAGCTCTAAATGTAGGTATTGTGGTATACACTGAGTCTTTTCTACAGTTTCTCATTAGGTTGAGTGTATAACTCTAAGCTCTAAATGTAGGTATTGTGGTATACACTGAGTCTGTTGTACAGTTTCTCATTAGGTTGAGTGTATAACTCTAAATGTAGGTACTGTGGTATATACTGAGTCTGTTGTACAGTTTCTCGTTAGGTTGAGTGTATAACTCTAAGCTCTAAATGTAGGTACTGTGATACAAACTGAGTCTGTTCTACAGTTTCTCATTAGGTCGAGTGTATAACTCTAAGCTGTAAATGTAGGTAGAGTTACAGGGAAACCGAAACCTCAGTAGAACCACCATCGTTACTCTGCAGTTGTGCTACTTCTTTCAGAACTGCAGTTGGATACTTCATCCACACACGAGAGAGAGAGACTGGGCGAGTCACAAGAACGAGTGTCTGATGCAGATAGAAAGTGATGGGTCTCCTTCACACGAACCCCACCAGCCTACGACCTGCCTGCACACTAAGGCTAGAACTTGGAGCAGGCAGAGGGATTCCCACGCTGACCCACATTCAGAGAGCCTGTGCAGAGCAGCAGCAGTAACGTGGAGGAAGGAGCCGACTGAACACTGGCCTCCTTCAGAGCTTACATAAGCAGCTCAGGAGCACACAAACAAGAACGGAGAGCTCGCAGTGTTATGAGCATATAATCTGTAATTGGCTAAACGATCCAGCATGACTGTGTTCCAGGGAAACAGACTCTGGCTCCTCCACGTTTAAGATGGAATTCCACTGATTTCTCAACATTACCTCATCAAGCTACATATACTGTCACGTCACGTTTACACAGGTGTGAAGGTGAGTGCAGATCTTAGGTGCTTAGTCCCTTGCAGTAGTAAAATACAATATACACACAGACACCAGAATTACGGTGGCTGAGAAAGGCAAAACAAATTAACATTTCAGAAAACAAAATTATAAAAAATAATAATAATAATCATTTACAAATGAAAAAAATTACTTTCACAAAACAAAGTGTGCAAAAAAGCAAAAACAAATTTACCAGGGCAAAAAAAATTCCATTTCAGAAAACAAAATTGCAAAAATAAAAACTAATTTACAAATGAAAAAAAAATTACATACAAGAACACAAAATTACAAAAGCAAAAAGAAATTTACAAGATGTGAAACACTTTTACCAGTCCTGAAACAACTGACGGAGAGGGCGGGTCTAACACACAGGAAGTGCTTGTTGCAGACCATTGTCAATCAAACTGTTTCGAAGAAAGAGATGAACAGGTGACGTCTGAACCACTTAGAGCTGGAAATGTTAAGGAAGGTAGGTGGGCTGTAACGCTAGCTGTAGTGGAGAACCAGTGGTCTATAACCAGCTCCACGTGGTTCAGAGTCGCCTGTTCGTCTCTTTCTCCCGTCTGCACTTTAAACACTCTAAAGACCTTCACCAGGACAAACAGAAGCGGGTCAGCTGGATAAAACACACGCCACAGAATGGACAAAACACGCTTTAACATCATCACCATCCCAAACTCCACCCACTCTACCACCGCCTAACAGTTTGATCGACAAGGGTCCGCAACAAGCACTTCCTGTGTGTTAGACCCGCCCTTTCCCTCAGAATTCACAATTTGTAAAAGTGTTTCGGTACTGGTAAAAGTGTTTCACCTCTTGTAAACAAGTTTTTACTTTTGTAATCTTGTTTCCTTGAATGTAATTTTTTTTGCTCTTGTAAAACTGTTTTTGCTTTTGTAATTTTGTTTTATTGAATGTAATTTTTTTTCATTTGTAAATTTGTTTTTATTATTTTTGTAATTTTGTTTTCTGAAATGTTAATTTGTTTTGCACTTCTTGGCCACCGTACAGCATAGCTCTGTTTATCCACATATACAGCTTTATATAACAGTAGTATCAAGTTATATATAGACGCTATGATATACACAGATGTATACATTCCTATATGTTGGGGACTCTGCTGTAGATAAAGGAGATGCAGGGTATATACAGGGGACCGAATAATGATATATCATTAAATCCCCAGGATGCAAAATCATTCAGGGTGGTTGGGTGTGAAACGCTCCGTTCTAGAGTGGAACTGTTCCCAGTGGTGGTGAAGGTAACCAGACGTCCCCCTCTAAAAGCTCCCTCACAGAAAGTTCCTACATGAGCTGGTTATGAATACGCTGCCTGTCTGAGACGCTGTTTATGTGCAGCCAGATAAACCGCTGTGTTCACCCAGCGTTCAGGTTCTGGTAACACATGCTTGTTCTGGATTTAGGAGAATACCTAAGGGGGACCTGATAGCCAGAGGATAGCGGACCACTGCTGGCCCACTGACAGCTGAGCTGGTGGTCCACTGGTGGTGACCTGCTCAGTGCTTTCTTGGCTGCCCGCTGGTGGTTAAGCAGGCTATTGGACAGTCCAGTTGACTGACTCCTCCCTCTGTTCCTACTTTCACTATTCCTTATTCATCAGGAAATCATTCCAGACCTGCTCCTGAGGCTTCCTCTCTCAGCGGTGAACGTTAGTCTTAGTTTATGTTCTAAAATCACAGACTGCACTCCTTTAAATTCTGGGTGGTCCCCACAGTCAGGGGGTACCAACCTGATCGAGCCAGCGGGCCCTTATACACTTCTATCTGGATCAATTTAAACAGCATGTGCTGGACATATATATATCTGTATCTATATATATCTGTACGTATATATATATGGCTGCCTATCTGTGTTTCCATCTGTCTATTCCTCTGTCTGTCTTTCTGTCTATTTACCCATCTCTATCTATCTATCTATCTATCTATCTATCTATCTATCTATCTATCTATCTAT
>JAVGWN010003630.1:0-10182 GCA_034552555.1 Semaprochilodus insignis | reverse complement strand
AATTCTAGATGAGATGGCGAGTGGTCCACTATGTAAGGAACCCAAAAAACTGCCATTGGAATTCTAGATGAGATGGAGAGTGGTCCATTATGTAAGGAACCCACAAGACTTGCCATTGGAATTCTAGATGAGGTGGCGAGTGGTCCACTATGTAAGGAACCCAAAAAACTGCCATTGGAATTCTAGATGAGATGGAGAGCAGCCTACTATGTAAGGAACCCACAAGACTTGCCATTGGAATTCTAGATGAGGTGGAGAGTGGTCCATTATGTAAGGAACCCAAAAGACTGCCATTGAGATTGTATCTCAATACGTTTCAATAGATAAAGTAAATAATAAAGTTAGATAAAGTCAAATAAATAAGTTTATGCAGACTGACTCTGTGGTGTGAAAGGATCTAGCTAGGGAACCTCACAAACAGCTTTTAAAAGCCTTTTAATATAAAAACCACAGTGTAATAGTTTCAGTAAGTTGCTAATCCCTCTGTAAATCCATTGTTGTTCTTTAGAAGTGAGGCTCATTGGTTTCAGCCCAAATGAGAATGGAGAACATACACTATTATTCATAAGTTTGGAATCTTGTATCTCACAATTAATATAATAAAAGTAATCTGGTTTGGGTTAAAAGCTACTTTAAGATGTTAGACGCCTACAACGTTTTAACCTTCAAATAAGTAGTTAGACACTAAGAAGCTGTGAATTCAAATGGAGAAATGCCAGATGTGTCCAGAATGTATTTTCTGTTCTTCAGTGTTCAGAAACAACCACATCCAGCCTAGTTTAATCTGTTGTTTAGTTATTGTTCATATCTAAAATGTGCCTTCAAGGACCACTGGAACTTTGTTAGTGCCAATACATAGCTCACAAATCAATGAGGCCGTCCCATAAAGAAGGAGGACGTGTACCAATTAACATGAATATCAAACCAGAGAACGGACCGACAAACAGATCAAGAGAAGGAACAAACAAACACGAGAAGTGTCTAAAGGGGGTGTGTGGTACGTCTATAGATGTGTGATATATCTATTAGGTGTCGTTGGTTGCTCTTATGCTGTTTGGGTCGTCACTGGCGTAAGAAGGTAATAAGTGTCCAGGTTGAGATGAATTCAGTGGGTTTGGTTTGTTTGCTAGAACTTTTGGTCAGAACCCAAATATAGCCTTAACACCTTTATATTCTAGCTTTTATATCCGTCCAGTCTGAATCCAGGGGAAATGGAGAGTGAAGTCTTTCAGCAATATTACAAGTTAGGCTTTAGGTTTAAACATTTAACAAAGTATTACAGTACTGTTCATTTAAAGGTACAGTTTAATTTAGGTATTAATATTCAAATAACAAGAATTGTTGAAATACCCTTTCCTATTGGCTGTATTACTGTAGTATGGGGGTCAGCAGACGAAACGTAGATACCTCAGAGTTCAATGCCTAAAACGCAGCTTTAATTTGACTTATCAGCCAAATTAACTCAATTAATTTGTCTGATTAATTTAAGCTAAACGAATTAATAACTCAATTAATTCAACACAAATTAAAATTAATTTAGTTTGACTCATCAGTACAAGAGAGGAATTACGCTCTATAACCACGGCCGTGTCCTGCTGCAAACTATCACCATGAACATGAATGTGCAACACAAAGCCTTTTTTATAGTTTTTAAGAACTTTAGAATCCACTACAGTCCTGCCAGCACGAACAAACCGTGCTCTGACGCCACATTATTAATGTTTCAAAGCAGTTTAAACATGCAGTCTCAGCAGTTGAACAGTTTTCCCAGACCTCGCTAATATTTCCAGGAAATGTTAGCAATTTTCCCATTTTCCAGGGGTATCCATGGCTGGGAAGCTAGACTCAAAATTTCCAGGTTTTCTAGGACGTGTGAGAACCCTGACGTCGGCAGTGGCAATGCCCTGCAAGACTGAACTCTCTTTGTAACAGTTCAGATGATCTACAAGATGAACTACAAAGCTTTGGGGAAATCGGGGCTTGTACAGACACATTCTTCAACATTCAGAATTCACTAGCTGCAGGATGCGTGAACGCTGTAGCCCCATAGCATTTTAAGAGATTCCCAGGAAGCCCCATGCATTATTACAGAGTGTCTTTTGTGCGAGCATGAAAACTTCCATTGTGCACTAAAGCTCAAAACAGTTTCTGTAACATGCTCAAATATAGCCATGCAGGATCCAGCCTTAAAGGGCGCACAGCATGGAAGATCAAAATTTTCCAGACTGGTTTTGAAATAAAAGAGTGTGATGTTGTATGTACATGTTCTTTCATCATTTGCTCACAAGTCTATACAGTCCACGTACAGAAAGTAAGCTGCAAAACCAGCTCAATTTAACATTTGACGTTGTTTACGTCATGTCACATACACCCACCAGCCACATCATTAGGCACACCTCCTTGTATCTACACTCACTGTCCATTGTATCAGCTCCACTGACCATATAGGAGCACTCTGTAGTTATACAGTTCCAGACTGTAGTCCATCTGTTTCTCTGTATACTGTATTACCCTGTTCTTCAATGGTCAGGACCACCACAGGACCACCACAGGGCAGGTATTATGTGGGTGGCACTACAATGACACTGACATGTCATCCTACATTCACACTTGCAGAGTGACAAGCGACAAATTGAGCTGAAATTGTCTCAACTTTATGCAAATGAATTATCACCGGTGAGGCGACAATGTAAACAATTATTCCATTAATATACATACTAACTAAACTTACTACATAAATAGAGATCTATTAAACATACACAAAATATACAGAATATACAGAGACTGGAGGTTCTGTGTAGAAATGATCATCTGAGAAAGAGAGGAATATATAATATTGTAATATTGTTCATAGCAGTGAAGTGATAATAATAATAATAATAAGAAGAAGAAGAAGAAGAAGAAGAATTCAGTGTCAGGGTGCAATGGTATTGGCTCACAGCTTGTTCAGGAACCTGATAGCCTGTAGGTAAAAACTGTTCATTAGCCGGTTTGCAGGCAAAACTAATTTGGAGATTGATAAGAAAATAAACCTAATTTGAGGAAATAGGTATAAATATCAGACCAAAGTTAGTCATTAATTATCCATTTACATTTTTAATAGATAACAAAACATACAAGATACAATAAGTCTAAAGATGATTTATGCGTTATTGCATTTACTTGTAAATGATTTACTGCACCTATATTAGCCAGAGCACGTTATAAAGCAGTATGTTACAGCTTAGCGGCTGGTTCAGTGGAGGTTTGGGTCGGATGATAAAGTGAAAATAAGGATGTGGCCAGTTTCTGTTTTTTGGGGGAAAATTGGCAAGTTTGACTCCAAATGTGCCGTTACTGAAAAAACATGCCCCTCGAGATCCGAGATGGTTTTACATGCTGCACAAAGGAAAATATGTCAACACACTGTTGCTGTCGCTCAACAACCCTGTATGTCTGTTTTTGTTGTTTGTTTTTTTGTCATGATTGGAAAAGCAGGTACATTTTGCCTTATTTTGCTGAAAGGTCATGATGAACTGAAATGGAAGAAAAATTACAATGAAAAGTGTTTAGTTACACTGACCTACATTACAGCATGTGTATCCTTCCCCCGTAAAATCGCTGTAGATGTAGATACAAGGTTTTGTTCTGACAGCTGTGATATGTGATATGAGTATTCAATGTTGTGGACAAACGCAGTTCAACTTGTCTCGGAACTTAAAATCCATGTATCCAGAGTAGAAGTAGACCCTCTAATTGACACTCTAGTGCTCTAATAAGGAAGGAAACCATGTATTAAAATTTAAATGTGACCCCTAAGAATCTGAGATACATTGATTGTACACAGAGGGAAATGTTGAACCCTTTTACAGCAACCATGTTTTGAAGATCTTTTAGTTCAACTATAAGTTTTTCTTCTTTAATAATGGAAGAATGAAAATATGGATGATTCACAGAAATTAAAAGAAACTAGACTTTTGTCTTCGTAGGTCAGGAAAGAAGTTAACATTTAGAAAAGTGTTTTATATAGATTATATGCCATATTATAGATAAAATGGCATAATTTTATGGTATATCGATCAATTACAGTTTTTTTTCAAATGCAGTTTTTACATAAGACAGTCCGTTATGCCATATGTTGTTCTTTTCAGGGCTACTCAGATATGCCTTTATATGACATATCAGTCAGTGCTAACAGAATTTTGATATCTTTATGAATTTGGCCAATTTTTGCTCAAATTTACTTGCCACTTCCTAATTTTTGTCCAATTATGCTTATACAATTCTANTTTTTATTATCAGCTGTTTTTAATCATTAAAATCAATGCAAATGTAAAGACAAAGGCTAAATATAAAATGTTATAATAATATTTATCATAGATATTTATCTCAGATTTTTTTCCCCCAAATATTGGATTTAATTTAATTTAAATTATTCAGTTTAATTTACTGGATCGGAGGATTTATGTGTATGTGTATTATTTGTATATTATTTGTGTATTTGAAACCTTTTCTGAGGCTGTAATGATTAGACTCAGCCATGCAAACAGCCTGCAAAATGCAGGTTATGGTATTATTGTGTCAGTGGTACACAAATCTTTCACATGTAGAAAGACGTAGTATCCGAGATGATTTCCATTGTGCTGTTGGAATATCCATTAGGCGGCCCGCAGTAAAAGGCTCTATGCTAAAACAACCAAACACGTAAGAAGAGGAAGAAGAAGAAGAAGAAGAAGTCCTGAAAATAAAAACCACATAATACAAACGAAATTTTCCAGTTGGGATCCGGAAGAGGCATGAGCGCAGACGTGCCGTGGTAGATGAGCCGCAGCAATAAAAGCCAACAGAGCAAACAACATCTGTACCCAAGGGGTCTTGCTTTGCATGAGACCAATGCTAACACGATTCTCCGTGCAGAATAACAGACTTCAGATACAATCATTCCCAAAAATTCCAAACTCTATATGCCTCTAGAGCCACTCTGTTTCCGTGAATCCTTCCCTCTGCTGGTGTAGATCAGTTTGACACAGTGACGGTCCCTATTCTTCCATGCTTTACGCATGACGGGAGGGCGCATGATAATTTAAATACTCTGTAACTGAGTGAGTTTCATGCAACGAACAGTTTGAGCCCCCATTCTGCATCCTGTTATTTCAGCGGAGAACAGCTGCTGGTTTCTCTGTTTACCAGTGTTTTATTTTGACACATGTGAACCATAGATCAGGTCTGCATGTTTGGCCATGCCAGATCTTTACTAGGACAGCAAACGAAAGCGCCTGGCCTTGCGTAAACACCTAGAAGCACATTCTCAAACGGGAGGGGGTAAGGCTAAAAGAATGGAAAGCAGGGCCCTGAATAAACACTGCGGCTTGCTCTGCAGTAAAAGCTCATGTTTTCTTCTTTCATCGTCATTAATCGTCTTAAGTGTTTGTAACAGGACACCACATCTAAAACCAGCATATGTCTCAGTTGGTTTCTTAATGAATTCAATTATCCTTTGTAAAGTTAAAACTGATTACAGTCATGATACAGTGATACAGTCACTTCATTTAGATTATCTGTTGTTGATGATGCTTGAATTGGTAAATGTTTGCGGTTCAGGATTAGGTGTAAGTATAAGCTCACCAGACACGTTGAGTCACGTTGCATGTTTAAGGGTTGTAGTAACTTCAGGCTCCTGCAGATGGGGCTATAAATACCTGAGGGGTGTGAGTGACGGGATCCATAGATTGAGAGAGGTGGTACAGTGCAGGGAATGTCTCGTTCCATGTGTGGAAAATGGCTCCAAAGCAGATGTTAATGATTGGCTAAAAGGAGTGACTGCATTTAGGCGTGCCAAAGACCATAGTGTGAAGGAAGTAGCTGAATCTGCAGGTGTATGGGAGCGTACGGTCATACGGGTCTACCAGCAGTGGCTAAAATCCCAGTCTACAGGGAATTCTCCTCGGAATTGTGCCAGGGAAGCCATTCACCAAATCTGGCCCAACTGACCAATTCTTTGATGGAAGACTGTCTGAACATTGATGTGGCCTACATTCAGGAACTTGTCCAGTACATGCCAAATCCAATCCAATGGTGCTGGTGTAGGTATTACACACTATTGGGTACGTTTCAGTCACAGGGGACTCATTTTATTTTGTCTGGTGAGCTTATCATCCAAGTTGAGGTTAAACGGGATTCTTTCTTTGGATGATTTAGTGGTGTAAATGAAAATAAGGCCACTTTGGCTCTTTTCTTTATAGTGCTAGTGAATGGAACCAGGGGTCTCCAAGTCTACAGTCAGTCAAGTCAAGTCAACATTTATTTATGTAGCACCTTTTACAACAGATGTTGTCACAAAGCAGCTTTACAAAGAATCTGGTGTCCGAGCCCCCAGTGAGCAAGCCAAGGGCGACAGAGGCAAGGAAAAACTCCCTCAGTTCAAAAGGAAGAAACCTCGAGAGGAACCGAGAATCAAAAGGGGAACCCATCCTCCTCAGGTCAACGCTAGATACAGCACAAATACAGCACATTTTATTTACTATGCAAAACCACCAGTGAACCTACATGTGCCTACTGAGTTCTTATATGGAGTGTTGATGATGGTAAGACAGTCATAAATCTGAGAAAGAAAAAGTTCTATTTGAATGCTATTATGTCTTCCAACACGCTGCATCTACGTCTACACCATGAATGGATTTTCCAGGCTTGTTATAAGACTTATAAGTTCTCAGACATCAGGCAGCGTAATCATGACCACGTTATGTACCCAGTAACTTTCTGTGAGGGAGCTTTTAGACACATTAAATGCTTCAGACGTCTGGTTCCTATTACCACTACTGCAAACAATTCTGACTCACTAAGTTTCTCTAGAATGGAGTGTTTCCCATCAAACCACTCTGAATGACTCTGAGGGAATCTTGCATTTAAAGGAAAAGAAAAATAATGGCTACAACTTAATGACAAGTTTGGCACCGCGAGTGTACCATCCAAATAAACCATGCACAACAAGTACACTGTGTCCTGTATGCTACATTGCCCAATCAGCATGCTGATGCAAAGATATGGCACTGCTGGCCCACTGTCGGCACTTGCAATCTGGATGTGAGCCAAAGGTGTCTCACATATTTAAAACCTGCATTTGGCCCACATCTGGCACAGATATGGCAGTGCTGCCTACTGGCAAACTGCATGTGAGCCAAAAGTGGCCCACGTATATAGAAACTCATATGGCCCACCTGTCCCAAACAGACCTGGTCCACTTCTGGTACAGATATGGGAGTTCTGCCTAGTGGCAAACTGCACGTGAGCCAAAAGTGCCATACATATTTGGAAACGCACATGGCCCACATGTTCCAAAACAGTTATAGTCCCCTTTTGGCACAGATACAGAGCCAAAGGTGTCTTGCATATTTAAAACATGCCTTTGGCCCACATTTTCTGGTCCACATCTGGCACATATATGGCAGTGCTGTCTAGTGGCAAACTGCACATGAGCCAAAGGTGGCCCACATGTATAGAAACTCATATGGCCCACATGTTCCAAAACCAATCTGGCCCACGTCTGGCACAGATATGGCAGTGTTACCTAGTGGCAATCTGCATGCGAGCCAAAAGTGGAACACATGTATAGAAACTCACACGACCCACATGTTCCAGAACAGATCTGGTCCACTTCTGGCACAGATACGGCACTGTCACCTAGTGGCCAACTGCATGTGAGCCAAAAGTGGCCCATATATACATAGAAACTCATATGGCCCACATGTTTCAGAATAGATCTGGATCACTTCTGGCACAGATATGACAGTGCTGCCTACTGGCAAACTGCACGTGTGCCTAAGGTGCCCCATAAATCTATATATAGAAACTCAAATGGCCCACATGTTCCAAATCAGATCTGGTCCACTACTGGCACAGATATGGCAGTTCTGCCCACTGGCAAACTGCATGTGAGCCAAATGTGCCACACATATATAGAAATTCACATGGCCCACATGTTCCAAAACAAATCTGGCCCACTTTTGGCAGAGATGCTGCAGAATTGGCTACTGTTGGCTGAGGTGAAGCCCACAGATTGCAACCAGGAGCAGTCTGCTCACATGCCGTCAATCGATGCAGCAAGTGGGCCAGATGAAAATGGGAAATGTAGGCCAAGCTAGCCAGTTTGGCTATCTGGGTGGTGAATATAACGGATACCCTTTGTGCCTCACTTCTTCCAGGAAGCAGTTTAATTAGGCTGACATCTTGAGCTCAATGTGCAGAGCAGATCTGAGCGAGCGCTGAGATCATCTTTAGACATTTATCACGGCTGCAGCCTTTTAGACCCCACAGCCTGAAGCCCCCCACCCCCCAGATGCACGACTCACTGCATCTGGCCTTCTCTTTCCATCTGCACAGAGAGGATATGCAGGCGCTGGTCACTAATGACAAAGCTCTGTGGGGAAACTGTGGTTTGGACATGTTATAGAATCACCAGAATGACCACTTCATGTCCACAGGTCCTCCATTTCTACTCTAGAGAACGAATTCATTGTTTGTAGGGCTTTAAGACACTTCTGGGTGGAGAACTCACACCCAGTTAGAATGGAAGTAGCTCAGTTTATGCCACAATGTACAATAATTTCAATCAAAACAGATAAAATACTACCAGTAACAGTCAAATTACATTGTGTTTGAAGATGTAATGTCAAACATACCACTGTATGTAATGAATTTACTACGTTTTTCCCGTTTTCCAGCTTTCTAAAGCAGGTAGAGCTGCTGTATTAGTCCCACTGAGGATCCTCTATGTTTGCTAACACATTAGCAGCTGAAGCTTATCACAGTTTAGTGAATCCTTTACTCTCCAGATAAAGATAAAGAAGTTACACCAGCACTATTATACACCAGTAAGAGCTCCAGAGTGTAAACTGTGATGTGCTGATCCATATGTTTAGAGTTATTACTCTGTAGAGAGCATTACTACATCAGCTAGGACAAGCTAACGGTATTAGCACCTATGCTAGCAGCCACAGAACCAGTGTTTCTGCTCATATTAACACTCGACAGAGAAAAATAAAGCTTTGTTTGATTCTCCACACAGTTCTGAGAAAATGTAGATGTGTGTGTGAGTGTGTGTAGAGCAGAGCAGTATTTCGGTTCATTACAGCCAATAAGCTAAACGGCAAGTTAGCTGCTAGCTAATTAGCCTAGTTAGATGCTTTAGAGTGACATAAAATGACCAGAAAAGTCGTTAATCACAATGAAAATAATGGTTCTATAAAAGACTATGGAAGACTGTTTATGACTTAGCATCTCATAATATTGACTTTTTCATAATTAGGACTTAGCATCTCATAATTATGACTTATCATCTCATAATTACAACTTACTTTCTCATAATTATGACTTACTATATGACATTTTTCCTTTAAGTGGCAGAAATGAACTTCATTATATATATTATATATGTTAACCACACTAAATTGTGAAGTTGTTGATCTGGGCTGATTTTTTCCCAGTAGCCTGCTACAGTTGCATCAGGATGAATACAAATTCCTATTGGCTCACTGCAGTGCTGCCTGGGTTATCCACCCGGAAGTAAGTTCCTTGCTGCTAATGACATAAAATGAATTTATCTTATTCTATTCTATTCTATTCTATTCTATTCTATTCAGCATTTCCTTCATGCAACACTACCCAGACAGCAAAACTGTTCAGGGCCAAATGTAGCCCACATTCCTCACTTTCATGTAGCCCACTTGCCGCACAGTTTGTCACTTGTCTGGACTACTCATGGTTGCAAGATGTGGGCCACATATGCACCACACTGGGGCCATGCGTCAGCCAAAAGTAGGTAACTCTACAGAGTCTCTGCCAGAAGTGGACCAGATGTGATTTGGAACACGTGGACCATACGTTTTTATATATGAGGGCCACTTTATATTCATATACAGTTTGCAACTAGGCAACTCTCCCATAACTATGCCAGAATTGGACCAGATCTGTTTTGGGACAGCTGGGCCATAAGCATGTTTAAAAAACGTGGGCCACCTTTGGCCCCCTGCAGATTGCTAGTGCAGACAGTAGGCCATGGTATCTAGGTATAACCATGTTAAAAACGGCACAGTGTTGAACATAAAACATTTTGAAGCTTATCTCTGTTTGGGGAATGACTGTTCAGGTGTTATTCCACGTTCTGGACGCTGGATAGTTAATGTTATACTGTAAATACTGAGGGAA
>JAVGWN010003629.1:0-10183 GCA_034552555.1 Semaprochilodus insignis | reverse complement strand
TGGATCTCCAGGAGCATGGATTAGTAGTGGGTCTCCAGAAGCAAAGATTGTCTGTAGATCTCCATGAGCAAGGAAATGCTGTGGATCTCCAGGAGCAGGATTTTTGCTGTAGATGTCCAAGACGAGTCAGGGGAAGGTTGTTGTTCACCATGAGCTGGGAACAACTGTACATTTTCAGGTGCAAGTAAAAGCTGTAGATCCCAGAAAGCAAGGCTTTGCTGTAGATCCTCAGAAGCAGGGAAAAGCTGCAAGTCTCCAGGATCAGGCTTGGACTGTAGATGTCTACCAGGTTAGATCTTCCACACAAGTATTCTTCCCAACAAAATCCATCACTGTATGTTTCTTTTCACCTTTGCATCATCGGTTAAAATCCATTACAAGGAATCCACAGTTTGACCTCCTGGTCACGTACACACCCCAACCCAACACACCTACTGTCTACCTGTAATACGTTCTCCATTTCCGCCCTGGAAAACCGCATAAATCATCTCACATGCCCTCTTAAAGAACATCTGAATGCTTGTTCTGAGCACCTTGGAACAGACCAGAGCATCAGGGAGGTTGGCAGAATGCAAACGAGGAGCCCACCATATGGCACGCTTGATCGGGCCCGCCCAAATTCCAAAGACGCTTTTCCGCAATGTAGCAGCTTATAGTTTCTTTTTATGGTCGTGACATACTGCTCCTCCGCAAGGCTGCAAGGATTTTGTGTGCCTGCAGCTGCCGCCACTGTGAATAAGACGGATTTCATGGGGCTAATGACTGACATTGTTCTCATTCACAATCAAAATCAAGCCTGTTTTTTTGGGGGGGTTGTCTTAGAAAATGAAGGAAGTGAAGGAGCCATCATGCATTCAGAGGGAACTGCTGAAACAGTGGTCTCAAGATGCAAAATACAAAGGAGCACAGGTGCTCCGAAATGAGTTTTCAAATAACATGATGGCATTATGATTATAGTCACGCGGTAAAGTGAGATTATTTGAACGCTGTCTTCAGCAGTTACAGCGATTGTAAAGGAAGAGCATGAGCGTAAACCTCGTTCTTATGCTGTGGTTCATCAGAAGCATTTGTTTTAGTGACTTATGGGTACAAACTGTGCTATTCTGACACAGATCAGACTCAAAGTTAGCGTCCATCACCTGGTTTATAGCAAGAAAATGTAGTCACTGTAAAATTACTGGCTACTGGTTTCACAGTAATTCACTGTACTAACTGTACACTGTGACAACGAAGTCAACTACATGATGTAGCTGTGTTCTGCTGTCCACTGACATCATCCACCATCACCATTATCACCCACCATCATCATCCACCACCATCATTTACCCTGAATGTGGGCTGTTGCTAGGTGGTTACTATAGTATGTTAGGTGTTTGTGATAGCATTTCGAGTGGTTGCTTGGGTGTTGCTAGATGGTCGCTATAATATCCCAGGAGGTTGCTAGGCGGATGCTATGGTGTCATGAGTGGCTGCTATGGTGTTGCTAAGCAGCTGCTATGATGTCTCAGGTGGTTGCTATGGTGTCTCAAGTGGTTGCTAAGTGGTTGTTAGGCAGAAGCTATGTGTTGCTAGGTGGTTGCTATGGTATCCTAGGTGGTTGCTAAGGTGTTGCTTGGCAGCTGCTAGATGGATGCTATAGTATCCTATTGCCAGATGACTGCTAGGTGAATACTATGGTATAATGAATGGTTGCTAAGGTGTTACTATTCCCCGTCAGACCCATCATTCCCAACCAGACCCACCATTCCCAATAAGACCAACCATTCCCAATGAGACCCACCATTCCCAATCAGAATCACCATTCCCAATCGGACCCACCTTTCCCAATCGGACCCACCTTTCCCAATCACACACACCATTCCCAATCATACCCACCATTCCCAATCATACCCACCATTCCCAGTCAGACTTACCTTTCTCAATCAGACCCACCATTCCCTAACAGACCCATTATTCTAGATTTGGAACAGTGTTTATACCTTAAAGAGTGTGGGACGAGTAAGTGGAGAAGTTAAGAAGCCATGAAGATAATATTAATCAGAATTCCTTTTACTTTTATTAGACCCATAAACATGCAGTTCTGAATAAAGTAAAATATCAGCTAAAATAAAGATCTCCAATGCACATTTTTAAATTAAAAAAACAATGATTTTATTAGAAAGGTTTTTTTTAATGCACAGTTGACATCATATCTCATTATGCTGCACAGTACAGCTCAAAGTCAATCACACAATAACGTGCAGTGTTATTACTGAAAATATTTCACAGTAAAATAACAAATACAAGATTTTACTTTCAAAAATTAGTGTTCTATATATCGAGAAATCCTGGCAAAAAGTAATAGTGTACCATAAACCAGCCAATATATGTAATATGCAAATGCAGAAATGAACAGAAAATTTGATCCAATAAAAAAAAAAAACAACAAAAAAAACAAACAAAACAAATTTAAAAAACAAAACAAATTTAAAAAACAAAATAAAACAAATTAAAAAAACAAAACAAAAAACACACAAACCTTTAAATCCAACTATAAAACATGAAACAAAGAACAGATCAAAAACACCCCGAATGAAACCAGGTAAAAGTCAGGGTACACTGAAAAGGCCTGTCTTCTGATAATGTGATTCTGGAGCCAAGAGGCATGAAACCAGAAGCACATTCCTCCTTCTTATGATCACATTCCTCAATGTCTGGAACGTGTTTAGGTGTAGAGCTCTTTCCATCAATAACTTCACACCCTTCACAGTCCTGACACTTTCCCAGCGTGTGTGTGCCTGCAGCGAACATGCAGAACATGTTTGTGTTGATGCGAAGTACAGAAGGAAGCAAAGAAAATTAGTTTGGAAGCATGAAAGACATTTCGGCAGGGTGCACTCGGCTCGTCACGCTTAAGCGTGATGGGAACAGTCAGAGCCGAGTGGAGCCGAATGAGGCTGCGCTTCGTCTAGCAAAGCGACATTGCTAATCCAATTGCTTTTATTCCAGGTGTGGCAAATATTTAATATGAGAAGCGCCGGAGTTCATTTGTCCAGACGTTTTACCTGACTGATAAATGCACAGTACTTTATTATATTTATACATTATTAAATAGAAGCTTTAGGTATGCATTATTGAACAGAGGCTTACATTAAATTAAATAGAAGCTTCAGTCCAGTCAGAAAAGGAAGAGGCAGGACGAGGACTTTGAAGCAGTACAAAGGAATGCTTGCCCACATTTACAGCTGCTGAGCGTGCGCTTGGTGGTTAGCTTTAAGACTGGGGGCCCCGATAATACCAAAATGTGCTTTTCACTATAACAGTGAGGTCACTAGATGGTCCCAGACCAGTGAGGTAAATATAAACTAGGGATGCACTGGAATGAAAACTTTTGGCCAAAACCGAAGCCAAATAAAAATGAAACATTTGGCCGAAGGAAGAATTCCGAACACGTTGTTTTTTTCGTGTTTCAATAATTTTGCCACTTTTTCACCATTGCATAGACCAAACAGGCTAAATCCTAGATTGCAAGCGATGTGGGCCACATCTGACTGTGGTAATTCTGGCCCACTCTTGGCACTGGCAATCTGCTGTGAGCCAAAAATGACCACATATTTACAACATGCATTTGGCTGACCTGTCCCAAAACAGATCTGGTCCACTTTTGGCACAGATACAGCAGAGTTGTCTACTTTTGGCTGCGCGCCACATCTTGCTACCTGGAGACATCAATAACTGGCACATCAATCCATCTGGCAAGTGGGTCAGATGAAAATGGGGAATGTCCGCCAGACTTGGGCCAGAACAATTTTGCTTACAATTTTATTGTGTTGTTGTAAAACTGGGGTTTGTGTTTCTTTAAGGACGATGCAGACTGTTAAATATAATTTTTCGTTATTTGCTTTTATTAATTTTGTAACTTCACTTGGACTGTTCTGTTCTCTTGTTCCTAATCTCATTTGCATTTTGTATGTCTCTCTTGGATGATATGTGAGGGTCACTAAACAGTCCTAGACTAGCAAGCTAAATATAAACTAGGGATGCACCGGAATGAAAATCTTTGGCCAAAGCCGAATTAAAATTAAACATTTGGCCGAGGAAGAATACCGAACACGTTTTTTTGTTTTTGTGTGTGTGTGTTTTGTTTTGTTATTTTGCCACTTTTTCACCACTGCATTCACCAAACAGGGTAAATCCTAGATTACAAGCGATGTGGGCCACATCTGACTGTGGCAATTCTGTGGCAATCTGCTGTGAGCCAAAGGTGGCCCACATATTTACAACATGCATTTGGCCCACCTGTCCCAAAACAGATCTGGTCCACTTCTGGCACAGATACAGCAGAGTTGCCTACTTTTGGCTGAGACGAGGCCCTAATGTGGTGCATGTATGCCTGTGGTTGTGTAATCCCATCGTCAACCTCCAATGGGTTGCCCATTTAACATCTGCTTTCCAGTCTAGCAATGACATTCACTGTATGGATATCTCGGCGACATCCTGGCTCCTAGATGAGGGAGACTGGGTGGGGCTAAAACACCTATATTATACTTACAAAAGGTAGAGGCAGTCGCCCATCAACTAGGTCTGGGTCATTCAGACAATGGGACAACAAGGAGGTGTGGGGTAATGGGTTAACTATATAAGTCCATAGTGTTGTAAACTTGGTTAGACTTGCTTGGTAGGAAGACGCACGTATTAAACTTCTTTTCCTCGACATAGTCTCCACCCCTGTTCTTCAAGAAACCAACAATTTTGCAAGCAGAAGTCAACAGGACCGAGAAAAAGAAAAGCGCACACGTGCGTGCGAGAGAGAGAGAGCGTGTGAGTGTGCACTGAGAAGCTGCTGTCAGTGTGCCTTGCTGTAGCAGCTCTGTTCTTTACTCTGTCTGAAGTGTCATTTGGCTCGAATGACTTTCAGCTTCCTATTCACTTCTTGTTCTTCTTGTTCAAATTTTCCTGTTCCACCTTAAACGTTGTTAGCACGGTGCTAGCATTCAGCTTCCTATCCACCAGCCCTTGGTCATTTTTTTCCTGGCTCCTCCTTAAATGGGGCACCAGTTATCGTAATGCCTCAGGTGCCATAATGTGACAGCAGCACCATTTAAGGTGGAACGGAAAATTGAAACAACAAGCTGGGGAATGTCCACTGCTGGACTGAGAAGAGTCCACCAACCACAACTATCCAGACAACAGCGTCCTGTGGGCAGCGTCCTGTGGGCAGCGTCCACGGATTCGTTGGTCATCTCCACCAAGACAAAAGTGGGACTCGTCACTGAAGACGACCCGCTGCTATTCTGAGTCACTCCATGACAGTCTGGCACGACACCACTGCAGCCTGTCGGTTGATTCCTTCTGGGTACAGCTATTTGTGCAGCTATGCTTTAATAAATAAATTGCTACTATATGGTAAGTACAGCTGAGAAAATGGACAATGGTGTTGGTACTGGACCGGTAGGTGTTGAGATGGCTTTCAGTGCACAGAAATCTGCTTGCAGATCTGATCTTAAGCTGAATGGTTTGTGGCCTTCCTAACTGTGTGTTTTGCTACAGTTAGAGTTCTAATATCATCATCATTACCATCATATCCGGCAGCTTTATCATACATCCCATCTCATGTCAATATTGTGCAGCCCTAATGTCAACCAGTCCTAACTGCTAGCAGCCTAGCCACTGATGGATAGGCTCATAAATACAACCGCATTAGCATTACTGCAACCTTCACCTCATTCATCAATCAAGATAGTCCTGCTCCTTCTCAAACAGAGAATTCCACTGTGATGAAGGGAGTAAGACACTTCCACAGTTATACAGCTTCCAGATGTTTGGCTTCCTAGCAGTAATGATAGCTACCTGCCTTTCTCTGTGCACACATGGAATCAAAGTAGCCAGAGTCTTAAAACCCACATTAAAGTGTGTAGTTTTTAAAACATCCTTCCCACCTACATCACCACAAGGGAGTTTTCCTGGTCTCTAAACGGGAACTGTATCACTGTAGGGCGTGACTAGGCGTGTGTACAGCAGAGGTAGCGATGGATGCTTTCCTCCTTCGAACTGGAGCATCACTAACATTACAGCTCCTTCCATTTCACATCAGGGTGGATCAACAACTTCCTGTCTTGCAGTAAACAAACTCCCATTGTACTTTTCCAGATAACACTAGTATGACATCAGTCTGAGTGGGCGGGGCCAAGCTGTCATTCATATACATACACACACACACACACACACACACACACACATACATACATACACACATATATATACATACACACATATATATATATATATATATATTTTAGTGTTGCTGCAAAAGCATCCCAGGTGTTGCTAAGATGTTACAAGGTGGTTGCTATGGTATGCATAGTGGTTGCTAGGCGGTTGCTATGGTATCCAATGGTTGCCAAGTTGTTGGTATGGTGTTGCTAGGTGATTGATATGATGTCCAAAGTGGTTGCTAAGGTGTTGCTCAGCACATGATATGGTATCGCAGGTGATTGCCATGATGTGGCTAGGTGGTTGGTATGGAAGTCCATGTGGTTGCTAAGGTGTTTCTAGGTGGTTGCCATGGTGTCCCAGGTTGTTACTAGGGTGTTGCTAGAAGGTTGCTATGGTATCTCAGGTGGTTCCTATAGTGTTGCTAAGCGGTTGCTATGGTATCCCAGGTGGTTGCTAAAGTGCTGCTAGACTGTTGCTAAGGTTTCCTAGGTAGATGCAAAGGCGTCCCAGGTTGTTGCTAAGATGCTACTAGAAGTTGCTATGGTATCTCAGGTGGTTGCTCTGGTGTTGCTATGGTATGGTATGTCTCAGGTGAGCAGAAGAGTATCTATCTATCTATCTATCTATCTATCTATCTATCTATCTATCTATCTATCTATCTATCTATCTAGACCAAGAAGAATAGAATTTGGATAACAACAGAGTTAAACGTTGCACAATCACTAATGAATTCCGAACAGATTTTTTTTGCTGCTTAGTTTCCATAAACGGAGCGGGGAATGACTGGCTTTAATAATGGTTACATATTACCTCAAACCCTTTTAAACAGAGGACAATTTGTTTTCCATGATAAGGGCCCTATAATTACTTCATTAGGCATTCTGCACTGTATCTTTCTTTTCCATCTCATAACGTTGTTTTCCCTTTGTCTTGTTTTGCGCAATGTTTTGTCACATGACTCCGAACTGGAAGACCATTACTTCCTCCTCAGAAATCCATTTAAGTATCCACAGCCTTGCAAAATTGCCACTTTTTTCTCCCTATGCAGGAAAGCAGACCGAGAGCTTAGAATGTCGTCGGGTGGAGGGCTCAACCACTGAGCCATTAAATTTGCTGGAGCTCCTGCTGTGCTCTCCTGCTCTTCTCCTACCTAAAGGCTTCCCAGGAGAGGAAATCATCTGCTGTGGAAGGTTAACAAGAACGTGAACGCACATGCACACTCCCAGTTCTCACTTCATTACCTGCTTTGTCTCCTCCACTCTCCTGTTTTCTGTTTGGAGCCTCTGTTTGTCTCTCACCTAGCTCCACCCTTTCAGCGTAATTCAGGAGACGCTGTATTAAGGGCGTTTTCGGAAAACTCGGCCGGAGTATCACTAGGGTGAAAGGATGGAAGCAAAGACGGAAGCGTTACTTTGTTACATCAGGACATCCAAGCTTGAGCCAATTAGTGGAGAGATAACAGCACCTGAGAATGTTCTGTCTGATTCTGTCCAAACCTGATCCGAACAATCATCTAGTTTTGAGTCTGAACCTGACCTGTGCCCAACAAAGTTCTGTCCAAAGCCGACCAGAACCACTTCATCATCTTTTGAGTCTGAACTAGACCAGATTCTGACTAAATTCTGTCCAAACCGGACCTAAACCACATCACCATATTTTGAGTTGGAACCAGTCCTAACTCTTTTGAATCAGAACCAGAACCAAGTCTGATAAAATTCTGTCTAAAGCTAACCAGAACCACATCATACTTCAAGTCCAATACCAATCCAAGCCTGATAAAGTTCTGTCTAAAACCAACCTGAACCACATTATGTTTTCAGTACAATCCTGACCCAAGCCCGACAAAATTCTGTCTGAACCTGACTGGAATAACATCATCATGTCAACATGACACGACCACAACAAAATTCTGTTCAAACCTGACCTGAACCAGACCCAATTCTGAGTAAATTCTGTCCAATGCCAACCGGAATCATCAAGTTTTGAATCTAGTCCTAACCCAAGCCTAGCAAAATTCTATCCAAATCACGTCATGTTTTGATCCCGAACCTGACCCAACTCCTGACCCAAACATTGTCATGTTTTGAGCCCAAATTCAACCCGGGTCCAACAAAATTCTGTCCAAATCTGACCCAATCCACATCATGTTTTGAATCCAATCCCAACCTGAACCTGGCAAAATTGTTAGAACCGGACATCATCATGGTTTAGTGTCATTCCAATCCAAGGCAGACAAAATTCTGCCCAGCCACATCATAATGGTTTGATCCCAATCCTGATGTGATCCTGACAAAATTCTGGCCAACCGTGACCCAACCCACATCATTGTGTTCTCAGTCCAATCTCAATTTGACCTAGCAAAAATTTGTAAGAACCAGACGTCATCATGTTGTAAGTGTAATTCCTATGCAAGCCCAGCAGAATTCTCTCCAAACCACATCATAATGGTTTGATCCTAAACATGATGTGATGCTGACAAAATTCTGAGCAAACCCGACCCAACCATTTCATTGTGTTTTGCAGTCCAATCCCAACCCGACCTGGCAAAAGAACCAGACATCATGTTTTTAGCATAATTCCTATCAAAGCCTGACAAAATTCTGTCCAACCCACATCATAATGTTTTGATCCCAAACCTAATGTAACCCGGACAAAATTCTGCCCAAACCCGACCCGACCTACATCGTGTTTTTGCAGTCCAATCCCAACCCGACCTGGCAAAATTTTGTAAGAACCAGACATCATGTTTTAAGCATAATTCCTATCCAAGTCCAACAAAATTCTCTACAAACCATATGATAATAGTTTGACCTCGATCCTGACAAAATTCCGAGCAAACCCGACCCAACCATTTCATTGTGTTTTTGCGGTCCAATCCCAAACCGACCTGGCAAAATTTTGTTAGACCCGGACATCATGTTTGTAGTGTAATTCCTATCGAAGCCTAACAAAATTCTCTCCAAACCACACCATAATGTTTTGATCCTGATCCTAGTGCGACCTGACATAATTCCGACAAGATCCTGTTTGAATCCAACACAACCCAAAGGCTGCTGTAGTGTTGGTTGCGTTTATATGTATCCGCTATTCTGGTTGATGTGCACACGGTCCCGCTGTTGTATTGTATTACCACAGGGCGGAAGTCTGTCTAAAGCAGTATTCCTGCATGTGCCGCTGGATCTGCCTTTTAATATTGCACGGATTTAATTGGGACATGCACACGGCAAAATGTCTCTCTTAACCGCTCGCTGCTCACAGACAAACAGGGCTTATCTCGACCCCACAATTATCTGCTCAAAAGTTTTCCGATGTGACAGCCCTCTGTACTCTCTGTACCTCCCTGGAATATTTACACAAACTGACTTCCTGCCGTAGGACAGACATAATGGCTGTTCTCTCCGCTGTGAAGGTGGTTTAATTAGCTGCTTCACTGAAACCTCTCATTTAGGCCGACGGGTCCACATTGTGTTTCTTGGTGGTGCTGGGACACAAGGATAAACCAGTTTCAATATAGAAGACACAATACTGGTTCATATTTCTCATGTCTACTTACTTCGTAGTAACTTCAGGCTCCTGCAGATGGCGCCGCACGAGGATGATGGGGCTATAAATCCCTGCGGGGTGTGAGTGACGGNTGAAGGAAGTAGCTGAATCTGCAGGTCTATGGAAGCGTACAGTCATATGGGTCTACCAGCAGTGGCTAAAATCCCAGTCTACAGGGAATTCTCCTTGGAATTGTGCCAGGGAAGGCATTTTTTGCCACAGACAGTTGGTACTGATCCTTCTTTTCCACCTTCCACCTTAATCAGAGCAGCGGTTTGCAGCAGTTGCCAGAGATGCCAGAGTGTAACTGCTGCACCATTTAAGGTGGAACAGAGGAAATTCAAATAAGAAGCTGCACTGCTAGGCTCAGGCACCAGAAGGTAACTGCTGCACCATTTAAGGCGGAACAAGGAAATTTTGAATAAGATGCTGGATAGGTGGACAC
>JAVGWN010003628.1:0-10183 GCA_034552555.1 Semaprochilodus insignis | reverse complement strand
GAGAGAGAGAGAGAGTTAATGACATGTTATCAGATCGTCCAATCACAGAACTGCAGTAAAGTCGGATTTAAAGTTTTCCTTCACTCTGCAGTGTAACTGTTCGTACTTGGCCTGGTTGAAGACGTCGATCTCCTCCAGCAGGACGCTCTCGTTGAGTGACAGTGCCGTGGTCTTTGCCAAAACCTTCAGGACGACCCCGCCCTCAGAGCCGATAAACACCACCGTGTAATTCTGAAAGGGACCGGCAGCGTTGTCCACCGCCAGAGCGGTCAGTCTGTACCTGCACACCAGAGAACACAAGACAAGCTTTAGCACTGGAGCTACAAGGCTAATGAAGCACAATGAAAACTTACACGACACCAATTAGCATGATGCTAACTGCGGGCCTGAATCACTACTCGCCTCAAACCAAGTATTACTGCTAACCAGTGGACGCTGACGAGGACACGTCATCTCGTACACATGGTCAGAGAAATACACATTTACAGTTTTCTGGATCTAGCTAACATTAGCCCCAGCAGTTAGCCTCGCTAGTGATCTGAGTGGTTCTCAACACGCAGTACAATATACATGCTTATTCACAAACATGAGCAGCACAGAACTGTTACCCTTCACATGTTCTCCATCTATGTCTATGTAGAACATCACAAGTACCCAGACAGTGATTAACTGCTATCTGGAACAGTTAACGGAGAGCTTGAGTATGAAGTCATACTAGGTGATGGTTTAGCACCTAGCCTACTGTAGGAATGATATAGCGCTACAGAGGCTAGCTTACATAAACCGTCCTGGGTAACCACTGTTCCTTGGTTTTAATAGCAACTGATCCATTGATTGGATAGTTTGGCCCTATAAGAGCATCTGCTCCATGAATATTAGGGCCCAGATCAAATCAGTCTGCTGTATGATCACTGCAGAATGAATGATAAGGATCTTAAACCTATTTATTATTTTTAATAATAAATAACTGAATTAAGGAAAAGCATCTCAGTGTAGTGGCAGATCATTTAGACTATAATCAGATGAAGTAAAATGATTTAAAACAAGCAAACCGGTCCAGAAAGTTAGGATAAATCATCTCAGAATCAGAAAGATTAGAATTTATAGACTAGACTTTAATAATGTAGTCTAAGCCAAATGTACAGAGACTAGTACGGGACCCCCAGGGCATTTACAGAAAGCTCAGTTGGTCCAGCGGTCCTGATTTGAAGGGGTAATATAAGGTCTGTACATTTCTGGTTCTGACCTGACTCTGGTCTTGGTGAACCACGGCTCGTCTCCTATAGACGGCACGGCGGCGTCCATCAGCGGGTGAGACTTGATGAACTGCAGCGTCTCGTCCGGAAACTCGATGGAGCTTTTGAAGGACTCTGCTGATCCGTGACCCGCGCAGCAGCCCGGCCTACGCACACACACACACAGACACACACACAGACACACTCCGTCATGCTTGGCAGGAACCGCACAAAACACACCAAAAACCACACCCCCACCCCCGTCTACAGACATAAAACAGCAGTGTCACACACCTGTAAACTTACACCCGCACACATATGGCCGTGCACCCGTCACATTAAATATGCAGCGTGTCTAATTATCCCTGATCAATTATTTAGCCCTGAGCGATTAGGTGGTTAGCCGCAGGTGTGGCAGGTGGAGCTCACCTGGGCTTCGGCAGCTTCTCCTCAGGGAACGGCGTCCAGACGGAATCCGGGGTTTTCTGTTCCTTAAAGCGTCCGTGGAAAGCCTTCTCGATGTCCGGCATGGAGAAAGCACAGACGGCCGAGCCTGGGATACTGAACAACAGACAGCAGTCCATTATCAATAAGCCTTAGTGACTGGGATCAAAAGACTGTCCTGCCTTGACACTAGTCCAGACCTGACTGGACAGTGCTTAACTGGTTACTTCCTGCCAAAAGGTTCTGTGAAGCAATGCTATAGAACCAATGGATTAAAACTTCCACAGAACAAAGGTTCTACAGCAGCGGAGACCATGCGCTCAAGGCAAGAACCGCATGGGAACCTTCAGTATTATGAGAGTGGCTAGATGCTACACATAGCTAGCTTATGCATCCAACAACTGTAGCTAACAACAGCTGAGAAACCCAAGCTAGCTAAGTCGCCAGGTATCCATATATGACCAGATTAGTGGCCGTCATAGTCCTGAACCTTCAGCTCAAGCGTTAGCGTTAGCATCAGCGAGTGGTCGCTGCCGACAAGGAATGAATGCCACCATAAACAGACTAGCTTTCATAAGCAGGCCTAATAAAGACCTGTACAGGTGTGTGTACCTATTTAGCTGTGTTGTAAACACTCCCACTACAGACGGCACGCCGTTGATGTTGATGATGTCAGTGACGGACTGAAGCACGTCGAAGTAGAAGAAGGACTCTCCGGGTACGGAGCAGTTTAGCCGCGCTTTAACGAACGACGTCCAGTGTTTCTCCAAAACACGCTGAGAACCTCCAACATCGTTCTTGCAGATACGAGCTACTCTGGAATACACCACCTAGAGAGAGAGAGAGAGAGAGAGAGAGAGAGAGAGAGAGAGAGATGGTGATTTAAATACAGAGTTAAAGAACCAGTAAAGTCACGAGCCACTCCTTATTAACCGAGAGATGATAATTCAGTCGCTCTCACTGATAAAGAGCAGACGGCTCTGTAAGCAGCTGGAGTGATGGAATTAGTCGTGTCTAAGTGCTTTAATAATTCAGCTGCACAAATCATCACCCATGCCCAGGTGCAGACGGCCGCGATTACCAAACTGAAATATTCATTAGCGTTAGCATTAGCAGTTCTGTGGCAAGATGCTGATACATTTCACAGGATACAGGATTTCAGACAAACACACACAAACTGCACTAAAATGGGATAAAATGCTTTGACATGAAAATACGTTTCTCTCTGCGTCTCCATGCTCCGCCCACAAACGTACCTACGGTCATCTACAGTCTATATCAGATGGATCAGGTTAGTTTTTTTAAAATCGTTTTGGTTTTTATGAATAAATATCCACATTGTTGGGCTAGGGACGAATGCTCACATGCTAAGTAGCTGTGCTAAGTTAGTACCACAGCCTACTCCGCTAGCAACTGGACCACAGCTGACGTTACTCTCAGAGATGTACCCACAAGATTTTCCTGATCGTACTATAACACATACTCAGATTACGGTAAAAAAGCAAAGACTAGCATTGGCAGTGGGGGCACTGGGGGGGTCACTGATGGTTAGTAGTTACCTCCCCCTGCTAGTTCAGTGCCTGGCTTGGGCCTTTCTGCTGTTTTGCTCAATAAAGAGCTGTTCTCGGATCAGAATCGTGGCTTCATCAGAATCCTCTTTTGATCTCCGTTACGTTGGTGTCAGAAATGGGATTGCTCCCTAGCAATCTGGATCTAGAGGGGAGTGGCGCTACCAAGAACGACGTGACGGACAGCGGCAGAGAAGAACCAATAGTGGGATGCTACAGTATGTTACTTTGAGCTAAATCCATGCAGTCATGCTACTTGGTGACAGAGAGACATGGAGGCTTAGCTAGCTAACAACACAGCTGAAGATGGTGATCTTTCTGCTTAGCCCGTCAACCCGAGTTCTGTAAAGCTCGTCCGACCTCACAACAGCAGTAATGATAGAATACGTGTGGGGGCGGAGCCTGGGCGAGGAAGTTACCCTGTGTGTTTGGTTGTTAGACATACCTTGCCCAGGTTGTTGTGTTCCGTTGCGATCTCTCGTAGGAAGAAGTAAACGTGGTTCCCGTAATCCACTGCATGCAGAAAGTGCGGCTCTGGGGAGGAGGAGAGAGAGGGAGTATGATCGGTGCTGACCCGATGTGAATTTTTGATGTAGTTGTTTATTTTTGGCTGGAGTGGTGACCTAGATTGTTGGATGCGGTGTATGTGGGTGTACTGTACCTTTTAACCATTTGGAGTCGTATTTGATGGTTCTGAGAGCAGATCCGTCCCCCATACTGCGGTAAATCACCGCATCGCTGGCCAGGAAGTCTGCCACCGTAGCCGAGTACAGTTTACCATCTATAAACACACACGAACACATCAGACACTCACGTCTTCCGTTAATTATATAATAAGACTGTGATGATGATGTGACACCCATCAGTAGTCAATGATCAACAGCAGTTAGGATCGGTCCACTGTGTACTGACCTTTTCACATCAACTCAGTGGACAGTGCTCAACTATTTACTGGAGCGAATGTGCTAACATGCTAGCTTACGGGACTAAGCGACGTCCTAGAACCATGGATGGGATCTTCCACATAACCTAGGTTGTATACCAGATGAAACCATAGACAAGAACCATTTAGGAACCTTATTAGGACTGTAGGGTGTAGAACCGGCCTACTTTATCATTTAAGGTTACTGTGGCTAGCTGGGCTAACTTCACCTGGCTAGGACACTTTAACCTGTCATGTCTCTCTATAGCCGGTCTGTACGGCCACTAATGTCTGAGTGGCACTAATTCAGCATTCTTAGTGTTCACGGTGTGTGTGTGTGTGTGTGTGTGTGTGTGTGTGTGGTGATTTATGTGTGAGATGAGAGTTGGCTTTAATATCTCCCTTCCAAAAAACCTCCCACAGATCCTGAGGGAGTCATTCATCACTCGCACGCTGACCTGCAAACAGGGCGACGTTTGTCTGCTTGGCATCAAATGGGCATCGTGCCAATCCACTGATCTCCTCACCATCAAACTCCAGATTATCCAGCTGAGAGAGAGAGAGAGAGAGAGAGGGAGAGAGAGAGAGAGAGAGAGAGAGTCAGTGCTCATTCAGTATAGTACAGTATATACATACTTAAAATCACCTGGAGATTAAGACTTACGTGTGTGTGTGTGTGTGTGTGTGTGTGTGTGTGTGTGTGTGTTTGTAAACGTACCCTGTAGTACCGGCACATGGGGTTAAAGCCGTTGGTGCCGCAGATGAACACGAGATCATCATTTCTGGGAACCAGGACCTTAATAAAGTTATGGCACTCATCCTGAGAGAGAGAGAGAGAGAGAGAGAGAGAGAGAAAAGAAGGTGAATAAAAAACAAGGGGGGAGGAAAAAGCAAAAAGAAAGAGAAGATGGAGCATGAGTGGAGGAAGTACAAGATGATAGAGAGAGAGAGGGGTGGAGAGCGAGAGNGGAGAATAACGGAGGTAGAGAGTGGCAGAGAGAGATGTACAGAGAGGTAGAGAGAGATAGAGGTAGAGAAAGGTTGGAGTGGAGAGATAAGGACATGTAGAGGGAGAAAGAGAAAGCAGGTGGAGGTGTATGGAGATGTAATGGGAGAGAGATTGATGGCGCTGCTGTCGTGTGGAAAGTTGTGGTCTCATTTCCCCTGAAGCCGGAGGCGAATCACTCACTCTGTGTTTTCCCTTCATGGCGCACGTCTCCCGGTCCGCCTGGCCCGACCTCCATGTTAGTTTCTGTAATGTCAGAACCAAGTTACCCACAATGCTGCATTAAAGCGACACTTCAACACAAACCTAATGTCCCCGGTTCCCCCCTTCCAGGGAACGCCGTCGATCAGCCGAGATGCTAACATCCGCTTGTTTGCTTTTAGCACTGGAGCTACGAGGCTCTAATAGACTGGATCATGTGGTTTGTGACTCTCTGTTATCTGTACGCATGGGCTAACATACATTAGCCTATAGCCGGAATTGTGTCCTTTTGCTTTAGAACCAACTTTGTGCCGTAGACCATGTCCTGGCTGATCGGCTACATCTGGGCTAAGAGATGGAAACTGTATACGTGAGATTCCTTCAAGGCTTTACTTCCTCTCTGAGTTTATTCAGAGTTTGTAGGTCGTTTCCGGCTGACGAGGAGATTAGCAGGATGAACTCACCCTGTAGGGAACGATCTCGTTCCTGTAGGACTCCCTCAGACTCACTAAGTAGACCTGGTCCCTGTTAACGAGGAAGGGAAAACACATTAGAGTTGCTGCCAGGAACGAGAGAATGAGACTGAAAGAAAGAGAGCAAGAGAGAAGAGTAGCTGTTCACTGAGCTAAGTTTGTCAGTCTGCCCAGTTTGGCTACCAATGCAGGTCACATTGTTCTTTCACTCCATCAACCTTCCAGCAGCGCTCCAAGAATTTCGTAATTTATTTCCCAGTAATGTAAGCGGGAGAGGGCCGGAGGGATGCGCGCCCGCACTGTTGAAAAGAAACTATTTCACTGCATTCCCCCCAAACACCCACCAACAAATAAGGCCTAAAAATAAATAATGCACAATAAATTATAAATTAATTATGCACAAAGAGACTCCTATGAAAAACAACTTTATTACACTCTCTAATCAGTGTAATAGCACCTTTAGTGGGCAGCGGCGAGTAACGTTTATGGTTTAGTCTACAGAAATGTTATAGTATCTACCTGTGAATGTATCTATGCTAACTGTCAGACTTCCATAAGCACAGTTTAGCAAATTCCTTGTTACTCCAGGTACGGAATAATGTCACTGAGCACTATTACTTCACCACTAAGTGCAGTATGTTGATGTTAAAATCACTATTTTTCAAAGATTTAGCTTGTAAAAAGTCCCTTAAGGTAACATTAGCATTAGCTACCTGCTAAAAAAACAGCACACTGCAGCAAAACCAGTGTATGTTGTGTTTTGGATGCTAGTATGCTAGTCAGCTAGCATAGCCGTACTGGGTGACCATCATAAACTAGCATAAACCAACATAAACTAGCGTGGAATTTAAGGTGGACTAGGCCGTTTTTTTCCTGATGGGCTGATTTAAACTCTTTCCAGACTGATTAATGTGAAAATCAGCTTTCAAGGTAACCAATGCTAACTATGCTAGCAATCTCAGAACAGGTGCTTTCTGTATGAATAGGTAATCGTGAGGTGTTTTTTTTACCTGCCGGCGATGAAGAGTGTGTCCTGGATCTTTGTCATCAGCTGGAAGTCCAGCCGATGCTGTGATTCATTTCCCGATGGTCGGCCCCGGAACACCGGATACTGCCGGGAATCTACAGTGGGGAAAGAACAGGGAGTTCCTCAGGGTAGACAGTGACAAAGTGGTGACCTGACCTGTGCTAAAAGATTCGGATAAGCCATATCTGGATCGCAGGGTATTGATTAGCCACATATGTACCACAGGGTATTGATTAGCCACATCTGAACTGGAGAGAACTGAATGATTAGCTGCATTTGCTGTGCAGGATATTGAGTCATTAGCTGCAACTACGTTGCATGGCACCACACAATTAGCTACGCCTGTCCTCCAGGGTATTGGTTTGCTGCATCTGTGTTGGAAGAGTATTGACTGCATTTAGCTGCGTTGGTGCTGCAGAGTGTCGACTAGCTGCATGCTAAATGGCTTTAGATCAGGTCTGCGCTATAGGGCTGGGAGCTAACGCCAATAAACGAGTGCAGCCTCAGCAGTGTGCCTGTAGAATAGTGCAGTCAGTATGCTAAAAGAGCACTTAGGCACAAGTCCATCTTCTCGAAAGAATGATGTATCTGTGGTCCAGCTTCAATTTGAACGGCTAACTGGCGGCTAAGACTTCGGAAAATGATGGATGTGGCATCAAAACTTTTAGAGAGAACCTATGTAGCCTGGGACTAGTGGGAACAGCAACGATGGGGGTGTACACAGATTTGTGGACGCAGATTAAGACTAGTTTACACTGCCCGTGTGGACTCTCCCTGTTAATCTGGGACTAGTCTTACAGAAAGGCTTGGCCAAAAATGACCTCTGCTGGCTTTCCTGACCTGCCAGCATCCATTTATACATAGCTGTGTGAGCACTGAGGCTATAAACCCTTTAATTCCTTTAACCATGGAAAAGTGGGTGGGGAATTAGCTCACGCACTGAACGCTAACTGTAATGCACATCGTCGCTGTCCAAAGAAAAACAAGTATCTCCAAAATGGCAACTTTACAGGAGAGGGCAAAAACCTAACATAACTTTAATGTAAGTCAATGGAACCAGACTTTTTTCCAAGCAGTTTTAGGCCATTTCTGTTGGTCCATTCACCATGAAATTTTCACACAATGTAAATAGCAGGTCATGTGATCAAATGATGCAGAAAAGTGGAAATCGATGAAAATGGAGAGACATGTTTTTGCTAGGACAGCAATGATGTACTAACTCTCTCTAGCCTTTTCTCATGGCCTACACTTTAAATAGCAGTCTTTGTACGACTGTTCCTATTGTACGGCCTGTCCAGTCCTGCACTGAGCATGCACTGTTCCGTCCTGCACCTTCTCTATTATTGCGTCTTGCTGCACGAGCGAGAAAGCTTTTGTTATGCTGCACTGATATAATGACAGTAAAGCTGAATCGGGCTATTCATGCTCTGCACACAAAGGGTTTACAGAATCAGCCTAATGGGGAACGAGCTCAGTGTTTGTCTAAAGTGTTTTCCAGTTAAAATCATATTTATCGGCATTTGTGTGAAACGTCGCTCAGGTGTGGTTTTGTGGTAGGTTGTATGGGGGAAAGTTCATACTGGGCGTAGCTTTTTATCAGGTAATTGAGGTTTTCAGGGATCTACCGGAACACAGACAGACACGGCTGGTTTAATGTTGCTTGCTGGGTAAATTAAAGGGGATCTTATTATCCTTTAGTGTGCTGCAGTTTATTGCGCTTGTAAACGTTCAGCCCAAAGTTCACACCAGAGGGAGGAACTCTGAAAGCGTAACCTGCTTAAATTACTTTGGACTTTGTTTTTATTGAACTTTGTTTGCTGAACTGACACATGTGACCACGTGGTCTGACTACATATAAAAGTGCCTCCAAAGTGTTATAAATGCATCCTGTATCTCAGAGTCAGGCAATAGGATCATATTTGATTGTTATCATAAAAACGGTTTTCCCGGATTTCCTCTTTCCTTCCATGTGCTGGAGCTTTTTGTGCATGTAAACAATCTGCAACGTCCCAAAGCACACGCCAGAGTAAGCTCGGCACTCCCTCACACAAAGCACAGCCACTACCGGATGCATGCTTGAGCAGCTGACCAGTCAGAACACAGTGAGTTAGCTGACTAATCGGAGCACACTGGGATCATGGGGAGGCGGGGCTTAAAGACACAGGAGCTCAAGAGGATGAATACACACGTACAGTATGAAAACAACGCTGAGTGTTGGGAAAGCTGAAGCATGTAAATCTATTCCAGTAGAACCCAAACACACAATCATCAGCCCTGAATATTAGCATTTTAACACGCTGTAGCCTACACCGCTAATGACTGTATCACGGCTTTGATCAACATTTTTGCGAACACTGTACAGCCGTAGATTCCGACATTCTGGTCGGAAAAATGCAAAATGGTAGCTCAAGATTTATCAGCTAGTGAGCTAGCAACAGATGGAGCTAAACCCTGCTGAAAATGGTTCTATGGCTTATGCAGGTTTGTGCTGGTTTAGCTGGTCACTCAGCATAGTCATACTAGTTGACCGCCGTACCAGCATCCATAACACAACACACAGTCACAGTCCCACAAAAATGTCCTCTATTGTTGTCATTTCTAACTTCGTGACAGAGGGTGGAACAGGGGTGCGCTCAGTTCACCTGAACACGCTACTGAACCATAACTAGCTCTGTGTTGGATATACTGCACTCTTATGTTAATCTTAATTACAGTTCATCATTATCACACGTTGTTGTTTGGGTATCTTACAGTGTCTGTCCACGGTGTCCAGGGGAACGTCGTCCTCGGGGAAAATGACGGCATGGTGAACCGGCAGCAGCAGCAGCAGGCCGAGAACGGATACGCTCCTCCAACTCATCTCCCTCTGCAGGATACACACTGCTGCTACCGCACGAACGGGGGTGTTACCTGCACAACACAGGTACATACACACACACTGTTAGACAACAGATACACACACATACATGCTGCCACACAGTCAGACATCATGGCATATGTGGAGGGTTATTTAAGGAACAGTCTCGGTGTCGTGTTTGACCGGGATGTGCACTCTGGTGAAATTTGATATTCCAGTATAAACCAGGGGCGGAGCCTGAACCTCCACAGTGGGGTGGCCAGGTTAGAGGCAGTGAATTTATTCGGGTGGCAAATGAAGAACTAAAATGGTTATGCAATAACTGAAGTTTAGGAGGAGGAACATGTCCAACACCTTCTTCTTCTAGTCTAACACCCTATCACTTCATGTCCTTACCAATCAGTCCTACCTTCTAGCTACAGGGAGAGGCCACACATAACTCCACCCCAG
>JAVGWN010003627.1:0-10183 GCA_034552555.1 Semaprochilodus insignis | reverse complement strand
AGAGGGGGGGGGGGACAGACAGACAGACAGAGGGAGGGAGAGAGAATGGAGAAAATTCCTGGCTCCTGGTCTCTCTCATGACTTGTCATTTGATCTTCAGACAGACGGTCATAGGTCAAGTTTTAAGGGGACCCTGACCCTCTGACCCACTCAGGACCTGATTGATCGAGAAGGGGGTTCTACCTTCATCCCTCCTTCTCACTTAACTTTCATCTTCAGTGCCACGAGGTGACCCTGCATGCTGACATCTGAAGGTTGAAGACAAAGGCTTTTCAGCATGCACAAGTCAGCTGGAGCATCAGAGGGTTTCAGTCAGGCGGAGGAATGTTGTGATACCCGACCAATAAGCAGACCGCCAGCTGCATGCCGAAATCATCAAATGCTCCCCTCAAACTGGCTCATTATATACTTGATTATACCATTTCTGGCCGTGTATGACGTGTGTGTATATATGGACAAAAGTACAGCCTTGTTTCCAACACTGGAGCACTTTGGAAATGTGATTAGAAACGGACTGCAGTGATGTGCAAATCAATCAGACCGTGTATTTAACTGAAAATAGTAGAAAGATCATAATTAAATGATCAAACTTTTATTGTTTAAAGTTTTATTGTTTTTTAAAAACACATTTGTCCATTTTGAATTTGATACCAGCAAGTTTCAAAAGAGTAGCACAGGAGAAACAAGGTAGAGATGTGCAATACTCCAAAACACACCTGCTGGACCATCTCACAGCTAATTAGACTGGGTATAAAAGAGCATCCCAGGGGGGCGGAGTCTTTCAGAAGTACAAATGGAGAAAGGTTCACCACTCTGTGAAAGACTGCACCATCAAATACTGCAGCCATTCAGTGTCTCTGATTGGTTTTAGTCAGGAACACAACCTCTGATTGGTCAACCAGTCAGGAACATGGCCTCTGATTGATTGACCAGTCAGTAGCTCCGTCTCTGATCGGTCAACAAGTCAGTAACACAGTTTCTGATTGGTCCACAAATAAGGAACACAGCCTCTAATTGGTTGACGTGTCAGGAACACAGCCTCTGATGGGTCAGCATGTCTGTTAACACACTCCATGATTGACTGTCACGCTTCCGGGTTTCCCCGCTGCCTCCAATCTCCCGGACTCCATCTCCCAGAGTTCATCCTGTGATGACGTCATGACCACATGTCCCGAACTCTCCATTCACACTCCACTTCCTAGACCTGGCTCTCCTGAATTCTGATTGTTTCACCTGCATCTCGTTTCCCCTTCCACATATATACCCCTCGTTTACTCACCCTCTTTGTGAAGTAAGGCCAAACTGAGCTTACTGAGCGGTCTTGCTGCCTCGCTCTGTTTACGGTGTCGACTCTTCTTCGTTCTCTGACTCTCTCTCAGATCCTCCGATAGACGCCCGCGCGGCATGAAGTGCAGACGCTGCAGAGATCCTCAGGCCACTGACTGTCGCTCTTGGAAACAAATACATTGGAAGCGAAAGTACTGATTTGGAGCCTGCCAGGTACAGCCTTGCACCCCCCACCCCCCACCCTCGCTCTTAAGGAGTCTGATGAATGACCCTGGGTTTAGGTTACAGCCTAATTACCCTCAGAGCAGCTGCAGGTTTAGATCACTCCAGACGAATTCTTTCAGTCACCTGAATCCCAAGTGCACTCATTAACCATAAACCTGCTGCTAATGTTCTAGCTAATGAATGTACTGCACTAGACAGAGAGAGAGCGAGCGAGAGAGAGGGAGAGAAAGAGAGAGAGGGAGAGAAAGAGAGAGAGAGAGAGAAAGAGAGAGAGAGAGAGAGGGAGAGAGAGAGAGATCCTTACTTGTTTCAATTAGATGGTTCTTTGGTACAGACAGAGGCTATATAGGGAACCATAAACAGTCAAATAACAATTTTCATGCCTAAATTCTTTGTTCTTTTGTGGTTCTTCAGATTCTTCTATATAATCTACACTCACCATCTAAAGAACAGCCGCACCCAGAAGGAGATGTGGGGTTGCAGGTGTGTTGGGAAGGAAGATAAAGGTGACCAGGATCAATAACTGATGATAAATTTAGACTGATATGATCAATATTTATTGAGCTACACATACAGAAGTCTGTCTCTCAGTATGGCGTCGGGCCGCCATGTTTGCTAACCCGACACGCCAGACGTCTCTGCATGGAGCTGTAGAGGTTCCTAATGGTGTCCTGTGATAATCCATCCCATGCAGCTTGAATATCCTCACACAGTTCCTGCAGATGGTGCGGTAGGGGTGGAGGTGGAGGGACACCAGGCCTTCTGGACGTGTGACAACAAACCGTTCATCTTGGTGCTGACCACGGGGCCTCCACACACGGATTCGTTGGTCGTCTCCACCGAGACAAAAGCGGGACTCGGCTGCCGTTCTGAGTCACGTCTGGCACGACACCATTGCAGTCTTTGGTGACGGTGACGTGGTGTTAAGGACAGTCGTGGTAACGGTCTGTGTGCATGTAGTCCTGCATGGTGCAGCCGTCTGCCAATGGTGCTGCACTAACAGGATGACTCATGGAGGACATCACTGCTCGCTGGATGTCTGCAGTCGTGGCTGTCGGGTCACCTCTCTCATGTCGGTTCTCTCTCTCCATGGTTCGTGTAAGTCTCCCAGATCCTTCACGTCGCTGGTGCGTGCCTTCTTCTATCCACTGTCACCAGCAGTGTGCTATAGTATGCCCATCTTTGCGCTCCACAAACACTCGCCTTTGGTGGATACTGCGTTTGTACCAATTCATGGTTGTCAAAGTGGTCTGGTCTGTACAGTGGCCATATGGGAAAGATACGGTGGTTTCCTCCACATGAGAGAGAGAGAGAGAGAGAGAGAGAGAGCGAGAGAGAGAGAGAGAGAGAGCAGGCTTTCGCACCAACATGCTGAATTAATCAAACACATTAGTCTTTATTGCAATATCAAAGAGCAAAGATCAAAGTCATTATGATCCAGAGCAGCTCAGCTGGGCGCCGTTACTTACAGAATCTGCCCACGGTAGAGAAATTACTGCATTCTGGGTTACTGAATAACCCCTCCCATGAACCCTTTCTCCGCCCACAAGCATGTGTCTTCCAGGGGGGAACCCCTCAGGGTCTTTTAGGCCTAACAATTTCGGGGAACCAATAAATACTGCTTGTAGTTTCAGTTCATAGGATCTTCATGCTGGTTGTATTTAAACCCGGTGAAACTCTGATTTCATTTTTAGTTGGAGTGAAAATAGTTAAAGTGTTAATCGAGTCAAGTCAAGAGGCTGTTATTGTCATGTATTGTGTGTGTGTGCAACTTCACAGAAAAGCACTTTATGGTGGGATAAAAAGATAAAAATATGAGAAAGAAAAAATATAAAAGAATATATAAGCGGAGGAGTCCGTGTGCAGACGGAGTGGAAGGGTAAGGAATGGAATCCAGGTTCAAGCCCACCATGAGCAAGCCAAAGGTACGCTCCTGAGGACATTGTCCCAGTCCTGTACGCTCCTGAGGACANCCTGTATGCCCCTGAGGACATTGTCCCAGTCCTGTACGCTCCTGAGGACATTGTCCCTGTCCTGTATGCCCCTGAGGACATTGTCCCAGTCCTGTACGCTCCTGAGGATATTGTCCCACCTCTCTATGCTTCTGAGGACGTCGCCACAGCCCCAGCTGTATCGTAGCAGTGTAGACAGGTAATCTAATGTCACTGCATCATTGACAGCAGGAATACCATATACCAGGATTTAAAGAGAACATACATAGTGCTAATACTGAAACAAACACATGACTCATCCGGAACACAGACACAGGTCCTTTATCTAGATATTTCTGTCGTTCTTAGTCATACACGGTTCCAAGGTTCTGCTTTTTGTGGCAATTTGGACAAAAAACATAACATGCAAGCGTTTCTTGTAAGAACTGGTTTGTTCTTCCTGGAACTGTGTCAGCAAACCCTGCGTGTTCTAACAGAGCACAGCGTGATGGGATACCATAAAAATGGAGAGTTGGACTTATGTACCAAACCTGTCTTATACCTTCCCGCTTCACTGAGCTGATTCAAATGTGATCAATTGCAGACATACTGCACCTGGCACTTCAGAGTGTGTTTGTGAATACGTACTGCTTTAAAACAGCAGTATCAGCTCCTTTCTAGTGGACTGAGCCGTGACCTTATTGTACCCTTGCTTGGCATAATACTGTAATTTTCATGGGAAATCTCAGCAAAGCCCGAATCTATCAAGGAATTCTCAGGGGACCATCACTAGCTCTTTTCAGGCACTTCAATAATGTAGTCTAGAGTTCAGCCCTGCGATTTAGGTACAAACACACTCCAGACCCCGACACAAACACCCAGCTGAACAAGTATAAACCAGTGGGACCACACTGACCTGGAGGGAATTTCACTTCCCTCAAATCTTAATGCACAGTCACTTTACATTTCACTGATCTAAAAACTCAGCTCATCAATTTAAACTGTCGAAAATGTTAAAAACATCTTAAAGTAGCAGCTACGAAATCATTCACAAGGTGTTTAGACCTTTAATAGGTAGAAACGCATCTCTGTAATTCCCACTCAAGGCCCGGAATGTCTGCTATAGTGCTATGTAATTTCGGAGGAGCATCATGAGACCTCTTGCGAGAACTGCATTAAGCTTTACACCACTAGCATAACAGCTATGGGTCCACAGCAGTCTAGCAGATGAAGCTAGCTCGGTATTCCCAGCATGGACATCATGGTGAACCCTGAGAAGACCCGGAAGAAAACATTGTAGAGAAAAAGAGAGAGCGACAGAGCAAGCAAGACCGGGCGACTCAAACTGGCGTGTACTCCTCCGCGAGAGCTCAAAGAGATTAGAGAATGTGGGACAGTCTCGAGGCTAACAGGAAAACTTTGTCAGCAGAATGTTAGATATGTACACCATACTACCAAAAGTATTCGCTCGTCTGCCCTCACACACATATGAACTTGGGTGACGTCCATGGAAACCCATTCCATGAAGCTCTCTACACACGGTTCTTGAGCTGATCTGAAGGACACATGAAGTTTGGAGGTCTGTAGTGATTGACTCTGCAGAAAGTTGGTGACCTCTGGGCACTATGACCCTCAGTGTCCGCTGACCCCGCTCTGTCATTGTACATGGTCTACCACTTCGTGGCTGAGCTGCTGTCGTTCCCAATCGCTCCCACTGTGTTCTAATCCCGCTGACAGTCGACTGTGGAATATTTAGTAGGGAGGAAATTTCACGACTGGACTTGTAGCACAGGTGGGATCCTATCACGGTACCAGGCTGGAATCCACTGAGCTCCTGAGAGCGACCCATTCCCTCACTAACGTCTGTAGGAGCAGTCTGCATGTCTAGGTGCTCGGTTGTGTCCACGGAACACCTGAATTCAATGATTTGGATGGGGGAGTGAATACTTTTGGTAATATAGTGTATGTGAGGTATTGTTTGCTGCCGTTGAATAAAAGCAACAAGCCGCTTGAGGTAGTGCGTTATTGTGATCTCATCATGGGGAAGGAGGGTTTACTCTGTGGACCCCCGTCCCTGTGGTACAGTCACAGTAATGCACCACCCCAAGCGGCTTAACAGTAAAACATAACCCACTCGGTCTGATCAGATATAAACCTTTACAGGAAGGTTTACCGATCTCATTATCCTCTAAGATCGATTGTGATGATGTCGGGACACCAGACACATCGCCAGTGACATCCTACCTGTTCTAAACCTTGACGACGTCACATTAATTTATTATTATTATAAAAGCTAGCCAGCACAAAGTAACAGAACACAGGGTCATGATGATCAGATGATCCGTATGGTATGAGCTCCTGAGAACTCGTTTATGGAGATGTCAGTGATTGTGCTGGCAGTGTGAACTGACTTGTATCTGATTTCTTACTTGCCTATGCTTTTTCCTATAACCCACAGAATGGTACGCTCCGAGAAGGGGGCGGGGCATTTGGGTTATAAAGGAGGGCAGGAGGGAAGACGGGGAGCCAGACAGTTCGGCAGGTGCGCTAACGCTCAGTTGGAGGGGAAACGGTTTCTTTTGAAACTTTTTTCCACAATTTTGAAAAACACCTGTGTAGCACCAAATAACCTCTGGAATTCATTCGAACCCATATGGCACATCTCTAGAGAATTCTTGTGGCAGCTTCACTCTGCCGACCACCACATTACCACGTTACCACGTTGATCAATTTCAGGTTATTTTTTAGTATTTGTTTTATTGTAGACAAAGCTGGTGTGATCTTGACACTGGGAGACATAGAAGATTCAGAGTGGACTCAATTCTCTAAAAACGCCAGTCATAATTAAAGGAGCAATGTGTAACCTTGACTGGTGAGGTTGTGTATTGCAGCCTAATGAAAACACCACATTTTGCAGTTAAGAGTAATTGTAAATTAATGAAAACATCGTTTTTTGGTAATAGATCCCCCTAAATCTTACACACTGCACCTTTAAAACCCCCACCTCCTCCTGTACAACTAACCCTGTCCCAACAGTACTTCAGTCTAAAGAGTCTTTAATTTCCCATAACATTATTAAAGTCTAATCACAGCAATATCAATCCTTACAGACAAACTGGAATTTTCGGCATGTTCGGCATTGGGAGTCTGACTTAATGTCTAAATGATACTTTAATTTCAGACTGGCATGTGATTCGGTGCCGGAGGTCACATATTTTGGAGCAGCGGCTGCCAAAGCAAACTGCTGTCATCCAAAAATGAGTGCTGCGTCAATCTGACATGATCACACTGATAAAACCGAAGCGTGTGCGTGTCGGGGATTATGAATTTCATCTTGTTGAAAGCGCAGAGCTTTTAGTCGGCTTGTTGGCTGGATCCACCGCAGGAGCGAGCTTGTTTGAGCATGAAGCGGCAGGAGCAGCGAGACTGTGGGAGTTTGAGTTCCTAGTGAGTCACTCAGGAACCTGACAACAACCAAAACCACAACAATAATTATCCCGACCAACAGATTTTAGATTCACTGTATGGCCAAAAGTATGTGGACACCCCTCCTGATTACTGGGTTCAGGTATTTCAGCCACACCTACTACTAACAGGTGTATAAAACCGAGCACACAGGCCTGCAGTCTCCATAGACCCACACTGGCAGTAGAATGGGTCGTACTGAAGAGCTCAGTGATTTGACACTGTGGTGGGCTGGAACATTTACCATGAATCAGTGAAATGGAAACATGTAGAGACGATAACAGCCCAGCCATGAAGCGGTGGATCATGCAAACTCACACCGTTTGCATTCTGGACTTAGTTGTATCAAATTCAGGTTAAAGCATAGAGGTGGTCGAGCTGTGGCAGTTACACCCCCTAAACTTTGGAACGAGTTGCCTCGGCATATTAGGCTTGCTCCTCTACACTGTCTGTCCTTGTTGGCTCATGCTGGGTGTTTGTGTGTCGTTGGGTCTCGTTGAGGTTTCCGGTCAGTGTGCTCGGCCCCGGCCCCTCCCCCGGCGGAGCCACAATTTGTTATTTAGTGTTTGTTGTCTCTGTTCTGCACATGGTTTTGTTGGACTAATTGTACAGAACTTTGGTCAACAGCTGCTGTTTTTAAAGGTGCTCTATAAACAAACTTGACCTTGACAAACTGATAAACTGATCACTTCACTGATAGACACAAAGATGCCTTTCCCAGCTAGTGTCTCTATACCAAAGTTCTGACTTTGTTGCTACAGTACTTTCTAAATATGTCGATACGGATACCAGGGCAATGGATGGGAACACCAGGAATAACAGATGACAAACCATGGAGCTTAAAAATCTTATTTTTTTATTAGGTAAAATTTAAACAAACAGGTTCAGGTGTCAGTGCTAGGCCAGAAGTACCAGACTTACAGATCTGTACAGATTTACAGATAAATACTTACAGTACCTTTTCAGACATGTCCGAGTAAACAGGTTTAGAGGTCCGAGCTGTACTGAGAGCATTTTCTGGTGTAATAAATAATTACATGTACAGGATGTGCACACGATGCAGTTATGTTGTCCATCACATTCGCTAAACTGTCAGTCTGTTCATTCAGTTCATTCTGTTCACAGTCAGCATGGTCTGTCGGTGACGTATTCGGGCTGCATAGGTTTTAGCAGAGGCCTGTCATGCCTCCGGGTTTCCCCTCTGCCTCTGATCTCCCGTACTCCAACTCCCAGAACCCACTACCTGATGATGTCATAGTCACATGTCCTTCATCACCCAATCACGCCCCGTTTCCTCGTTCGTCATCACCAGAGTGTTAATTATTCACACCTGCATCTCATTTAGTCTGTTTGTTTAAGCTCCTGGTTCACACGCACCCATCGCCAGCTCCTGGTGCCTTACCGAGGGGTCTAGCCTAGTGATACTGATTCTGACTTTCTGGTTCTGACTCTGTTTGATCTCTGGTTCGCCCCTTCTCTTCTTCTCCCCTCTGGTTTTGGTTGCCCTGTTCTGATGCCTATTTGGTTTTGACTTCTGCCTGCCTCTTTGTATAGGACTTTGCCTGTCCCTTGTACTACGTTCGCTTGGATTCTGTTTTTGAGCCCGACTGTCAACCTGCTAAATAAACCCGGCCTTGATTTTAGCTCAGGGTGCATCAATCAGACTTTGTCCGGCGTGAGAAGGCCCTTGCCGTGGTCGTGAGTTTGCCCTGACAGTCGGGCTGCCAAGTGTGAGGAAAATGTTATCTGATTATTCATTGTTCAAACCAACGTGCCCTTCAACTCCTCACGCTCCTCTTCACAAACAAGTCCACTGGAGTGGCAAGAAATCAGCCCCATACAGGCTGCAGCTACATTAACTACAGATAGTCAAAAAGGTTCTTCGCTCTGCGCGCTCCATCGTTTCAGTGTTGTGTGAACGCACCACCCGCGACTGTGATTATCAGGGGGATGTGTCTTTGTGGAGGAACTGAAGTGGATGCATATTTTCAAGATGTGCCCTCAGATTGCCTGAGCTGGAATGATATGCTGACTGTAGTTTACATAGCTTCCATATAACCTTATCTTCAGGTTCCACAGGTCTGCCGCCCACTGACCTTAAAGGACCGTTCTAAAGTGTTTCCAAACGGGTCTGTCCAGAGTGCACATCTCTCTCTGTCTCTCTGCAGTGGAGTTGGGTTACTCCCTTGTTTCAGTCGGACCTACAGTTCATTTTAAATCATGACTGTGCTGTTGTGTCCGTCGTGCAGTGCGTTCAGCTCAGGGGCCCTGGCTTAAGCACGAACTCCCAAGCCAGACAGGTGAGTCAGTGGGATTATTTTATGTAGCTGAATTTACAGTATTCGTGGCGGTTGTAGTCGACAGGAGCGCTTGTATTTGCAGCCTTCCGTGTTGTTATCTAACACACTGGCCCCCCGTGGCACATAGAAGGCTGTTATTTACAACACTGTCATTATTAAAGTGCCGGTACTAATAAAATGTGCCGTCGGACTGTTTTTGAAGGCAGGGTATCGCTACTGGGCGTTACTATAGTAACGTATACCGTGCTAGCCTGTATTTGCTCTACAACAATAATAGCACACTACATATATCGCTATATAACAGCGTCCGCACGCAAACTGCATTATATGTTAAAATGAAAGTCATTTATGTTCAGTGAAGGAGACACATGGCGACAAGGCACACTGTGCGAGCGGTCAGAGCTGAGTCGAGCTCTGAATGAAATGGTCTTCGATGGAGCGGACTGTTCAGACGGGTTTAGTGAGCTGTAGTTACTGAACTGGCTAACTTGGGGCACCATGGGAGGCTGCAGTCTATCCGGCCTGTATGAATGTTGTGTAGGAAGTTTCCATGTTAACATCAAAGGAGGCTGCAGACCAAATGAAACTGAATGACTTGGTGTTACTGTTAGCATGCAGTATAAAATAAGCTAATGTGTGCGATAGCTTTGCTCCAGCTTGTGACATGAGCTGCTAGCTATGCTCTCGACCAAGCTTCATTCACACCATGAGGAATTTTAAATCAACATGTGGAAGTATCCGATTGAAGCTGCAGTTCCCCTGTAGTAACCCACTGCGCACGGATAATTGCTAGCGTTCCGGCCCAGAGATGAGTTTCCTGAGGGCTCTACCAGGCCGTGTTCTGAAGTGTATTAAACTCAGTGTCTCATCTTACTGAGACTCATTACTAACACAGATCAGACAGGGTTTCATCTAAGAACTGACCTGATTTTGAGTCTCTCTCTCTCTCTCTCTCTCTCTCTCTCTCTCTCTCTC
>JAVGWN010003626.1:0-10185 GCA_034552555.1 Semaprochilodus insignis | reverse complement strand
GGTAAACTCCTCCTCCAGTGTCAGTTCCTCCCTTTAGACCTCCACTGGAGTAACAGTACTAAAGTATGTACCTTCAAATGTACTTAAGTATGGAGAGTAACAGGAGCATGATTTATGATGGCTCTAATGTCCGATTATCATTTCTGGAACAAGACTCTTAATCAGCTCAGTGTAGGTGAAGAGACTCGAGTGTCTCTCAGTCCACCAGTCTTTAATAGAAGCTCATTAAATGATCATTAGCACAGAACATTTTTATGCTCAACGCCAAAAAACCTGATATTTTCGGATCTGATTTGGGCCTCTTTACCTGCTGTGTGAACGGAGCCAGAGTGTCCCAAATCCGAACTGAAATGATCAGATTCAGTGTGTTTTTGTCGTTTACACTGAGACACACAAATCAAATCGGTGTCACATGAAGAAAAAGATCCGATTTGTGTTTGTCAGTGTAAATGACAAAAAACACGTGGAATCTGATATTTTCAGTTCTGATTTGATGTTCACAGAGCAGGTTAAAGGGGCCCAAATCAGAACTGAAAATATCAGACTGAGCGTATTTTTTTGTTGTTTACACCGTCGCACACAAATCTGGTAATTTGTTTCATGTGACACAGATTTGATTTGTGTATGTCAGTGTGACCAAAAAAAAACACACTGAATCTGATATTTTTATGTAACACAGCAGGTAAAAGAGGCTCAAATCCGATTTTCCGATCAAAATCCGATTTTCACAGCTAACCTGGTTTTCTTGTTAAACACTGTCTTTCCAAAATCAGTCTGAACAGATCAGCTCCTGAACTGACCCGCATGTGCAGCAGAACGGTGCTTCATATGGCTCTTCTGGAGGTAAACAATGACAGCTCAAGGATGCAGGTCCACTCCAGGTTTCAGTGTCATCATCACCAGCATCACAGGAACGATCATGAAGTTCCAGCACAGGACTTCTACAGGGACGTCCACATATGACGGAACACAGCGGGATGGGCCACTTTGACCTGCTGTGTAATAGAAGCCTTTCAGATCTCAAATCCAATATTCATATCTGGTTCTGTTCACATTAGCAGGCCAAAGTGGTTCAAATCTGATTTTATTGCCTTAATGTGACACAGACCTGATTTTTTCTGAGCTGTGTGGACGCACGTGAAACCTGAATTTTCCAAATTAGATGTGAGTCGCTTTGGATATCCAGACTGTATCCGGATTGATTCTCCACAGCGAAAAACCACATGGAGTCCGAATCCAAACCACTTTGAAGGTTTACACTTTACGGAAGTGTCTCAGTCTGAACGCTCTGAACACTTAATTCGGATTTCAAAGTGCGATGTCAAATCCGGAATGAGTGCTGGAATTCAAGAAGAGCCCCAAAGTGCTCTCCATCTCTCTTGCTTCCACGTATGAGAGCCATGTCACCAGTGTGGCTATGTAGTTACCACAGCAACCCATGGAGATAGACTGGTGATGTCTGGACACACAAATCTGAGCTGAACACACAAATGGACACACAAATCTGAGCTGATCAAATCACAGTGCGGACTGTCACCTCAACAGATCTGATCTGAGAAACAAATCTGATTAGCCTGCAACCTGAACACAGCCTTCCATATAAGGTCCTAGATCGGATCAAATAGAAATGACTAAACTATATATACATATATATATACACACACTCATCGTGAAAAGAACAGCTGCACCCAGAATAAATTACCCGACAGGAATGAAACTTGGTGTGTAGGTTTGACTTCATGAGACGTGCTAATGATTCAAGTTTCACACTCGGCCGCACATGTGATGTAAATAAGGACGGGTCTTATCGCTGTACCTGACTGACCCAACAGCCACAAATACAGACATCCAGCGAGCAGTGATGTCCTCCATGAGTCATCCTGTTAGTGCAGCACCATTGGCAGACGGCTGCACCACGCAGGACTACATGTACGCAGACCGTTACCACGACTGTCCTTAACACCACGTCACCGTCACCAAAGACTGCAATGGTGTCGTACCAGACGGTCATGGAGTGACTCAGAACGGCAGCGGGTCATCTTCAGTGACGAGTCCCGCTTTTGTCTCGGTGGAGACGACCAACGAATCCGTGTGTGGAGGCACCGTGGTCAGCACCGAGATGAACGGCTTGTTGTCACGCGTCACACGTACAGAAGGCCTGGTGTCACTCCACCGCCGCCCCTACCGCACCATCTGCAGGAACTATGTGAGGATATTCAAGCTGCATGGGATGGATTATCCCAGGACACCATTAGGAACCTCTACAGCTCCATGCCGAGACGTCTGGCGTGTTGGGTTAGCAAACACGGCAGCCCGACGCCATACTGAGAGACAGACTTCTGTATGTGTAGCTCAATAAATATTGATCATATCAGTCTAAATTTATCATCAGTTATTGATCCTGGTAACCTTTATCTTCCTTCCCAACAGACCTGCATATATTTATATATACAAATATGCGCGTGATTGATTTTCTTTTCAATGACATTGAAAGTGATAGAAGCCTTTAGGCATGTAGTTTGATCAGTTTGAGGAACTTCTGTGCTCACAGACAGTAAAGAGTTAATATCTGAACCAGCCAAATCTGGAAAAACCTGCACAGAGCCTCAGTGCTGAGCCCTTTGTGGTGAGTCCAGATTTACTCTGTGGTTGGTGACGGATGTCCCGGTGGGCCTCGAGCCTGGCCGGCCGTGAGGTCAGCGGGTCACGCACTGAATACACATACAGCATTTTCCTTTTGTTGGGCTGAAAGAGGCCCTGCAGGCGGGACGCGCCAGGGTCCTTCCAGAAGAGCCTGCACACCCACAGCACATAGCTCACACAGAACGGGTACGTACGAGCGATCTGACCTTTAACGTCTGGTGTTTCTGTGTTAGTTTGGCTTTAATTCTGTTTTAATTGCTGAACCTGTTTTAATATGGGCTTAGTTATGAACTGTATTATTTAATAGGAGGGAATTTCTAGCTGTTTCATTTCCCATAATTACACCTGTTTACAGAGTGAAAACAGTCATTCATAGTGGGTTTGGTGAGATGGTTCAGATGGTCTTTACAGTGGTGGTGGTGATGGGAACCAGGGTTCTCCATGTCTACAACACACCTATAGACATTTTATATACTATCTAAACCACCATTGAACCTACATTGTTGTGTTGTATGGAATGTTGATGATGGGAAAATCTGGAAAACCTGGAAATAATATGTCTTTGTCTCACAACACCTGGAATGTGCTGTTTAACTATGGACAATTTTAAACATTCCAGTGGAGTTCCCCTTTAAGAAGCATGTGCTTCAGACTTTTATCTGAAATACATCCAATAAAAAAGAGGAAATTAAAATAAATGTATGTATTTATGCCTGCATAATTCCCTCTTAACTTAAAGGGGAACTCCACTGATTTTCCCAAAATTATACATGTTTAAATGACATATAGATGTTACTACATGAGGTGGTTATGAATATGCTGCCTGCTGTCCGAGCTGCCGTTTATGATAGTTCTGCCCTTAAACTCCATTCATGGTGGAGGGATACATGCTGCAGGGCGCTGTGAGGCAAAGAAATAGTCCCCCGAAGAAAACAGATTATTTCCAGGTTTTCCAGAATTTCCCATCATCAACATTCCATATAACACTCAGAAGACACGTGTAGGTTCACTGGTTAGATAGTATATAAAGTGTCTATATGTGTGTTGTAGACATGGAGACCCCTGGTTCCCTTCACCACCACTATTCAGATCATCTGAGCCCGTAAGTTTCTCTACAATTAACCATTGTAACGTCAAGCCACATGGAATGATTCTGCTTATATCCTGAACGCTGAATGATTTTGAATTTTTAATAAATTGGTGGACTTCCCCTTTAAGTGTGATATGTGCTCTGTAAGGTCTTTTAGTAAAGGTTTGGATGATCGGTGAGAGCTCTACCCACTGAAATTCCTTTATCCAGTAAATCGATCTGGGCTCATTTATGAATCAGCATTTTAGCCAAAATTGTCATAGCAATCCAAGATGCTGGAAAATGATTACATGCTAAAGCTAATTGCATTTTTTTCAGCTTTTAAAATACGACACCAGTCGAATTCAGGTCCTTTATTGACCTGCCATGATTTGTTATGAAGTTATTAAATTGTATATGTAAATATTTATAGTCATTGTTTCCCTCAAAAAGCGAGGAATAACGGTATCTCTTAGCGTGTAGTTTAAAAACACTACAACTCCCACGATGCACTCCGGTAGCGGTTTCCGGTCATGGTTTACGGCTAACCAAATCTATCTTTATTTTTTAATTTTATTTCTTTATTGTATTTTTTTTTGGTTTAGCTTCAAAAGCTTTGATCATCAGTCATTTCATAAGATATTAGATTAAAAAGAAACTCGAAACCCGAAACCGAAACCAGCGATGAAGAAAACGCCCTAGCTCCGCCCCTTTCTTTTTGATCAGCCGACAGTATTTAATGATTCAGGAGCGTTATGATTAGTCTCAGAACCATCAATCGGTACTTATTATACTTCGGCAATATTTAAGGGCACAAAAATACAAAGCAAAATTTTCTAACAAAGTTAAAAACAGAAAACAAAACAAGAGTCGATATTCGCTCCTCCCCCATCCGGGTACCGTCCGTGAGGCAGTCCGCGTGCGTTCACAGACTACACGGAGTGAATGACAGGAACCTCCGTGAGATACTAAACAGCCCTGTTCAGCAGATTTACACGAACTAGACATTCAGATTACTGCACAGTAAAGTTCTGTATTCCGGAGCGGAAGCGGTGAGAGCTCGTCTTAGTTTGCATGAGAAGCCTGCAGTGCAGTTTGTGTTTCCCCCTACAGCCTGGCTGTGCTGTGTTTGCCGGGGGTTTTAATGCATGTCTTCAGCTCAAACACGAAAACGGGTCATGGAAGTGTGGTTAAACTACGACGGGACTTTGTTTAGACTGACACGAAACACATACAAGGTGCTGCACTCAGACTGAACCCAGTTTCTAATTATAGAACGAAGCTGAAGTTAGCTTCCTGTTGGAACTCTCCGTTCCACCTTAAATGCTGCAACACTATACACTCAGTGTATTATTCAACTTTTGCTGTTCCACTTTAAATGGTGCAACAGTCTAAAGTCAGCTTCTTATTTTGTATATTCCGCCTTAAATGGTGCAACAGTCTAAAGTCAGCTTCTTATTTTGCTGTTCCACCTTAAATGGTGCAGCAGCCTAAAGTCAGCTTTTTTCTTGTTTTTTTTCTGTTCCACCTTAAATTGTCCAGCAGCCTGTCAGCTTCTTATTTTGCTGTTCCACCTTAAATGGTGCAACAGCCTCAATCTGAAGCCAGCTTCTCATTTTGTCGTTCCACCTTAAATGGTTCAACAGCCTAAAGTCTGCTTCTGATTCGAATTTTGCCCTTCCACCTTAAATTGTGCAGCAGAAACATTGTGGAGCCTGGCGCCGGAATGTAACTGCTGTACCATTTAAGGTGGAACGGAGAATTCCACCAGGATGCTGCAGTAATAATAGCCGCCTTGGACGGGTTTGAGCAGACCAGCTGTCATGATCAGCAGAGTGACATTTAGACCGTCCAGCACCAGCTGGGTTCAGCCAAAACCGTACTAACCACCGCTGCCTGTGTGTCTCTCTGTTCTGGACAGGTTCAGCTGACGTCCGTGTGAAAGGCCGGAATCTTCCTGATCAGGTTCTGTGTACCAGCGGCACATAACCTCGAGTGAAATGACTCCAAACGCATTTCAGCTTAAACTGCATATTATCAAATAACACGGTGACACAGGTTTTAGCGTTATGATGTCACAGGGGCCAGGAATTCAGCACTATGATGTCATAGCAGTCACTATTTGAGCATAGCAGTATGATGTCACAGAGGTCACTGTTTTTTTGTAGGACTGTGGTAAGGTTTTTAACACTGTGATGTCGCTGTTGGTGACTGTTATGTAGCATCATAATGTGATTTTAACCTTGTGATGTCATAATGTCCACTATTTTGTAGCATCGTTACCATGGTTTTACCATTATGATGTCATAGCATTCGCTATTCGAGACTATTATATAGCATTGTAATATGACTAGCATTATGATGTGACAGTGGTCACTATTTCGCAGGACTGTGATGTCACAGTGGTCACTACTGGTGACTGTTATATAGCATCATAGTGTGATTTGACTTTATGATGTCATAGTGTCCACTGTTCTATAGCATTGTGAAGACGGTTTTACCACTATGATGTCACAGCAGTCACTATTCGAGGCTATTATGGAGCACTGGAGTATGATTTTAGCAGTATGATGTCACAGAGGTCACTATTTTGTAGGACTATGGTGAGGCTTTTAACATGATGATGTCACAGTGGTCGCTATTGGTGATTGTTATGTAGCATCATAATGTTGTTTTAGCTGTATGATGTCATAATGTCCACTATTCTGTGGCACTGTGAAGACGGTTTTACCATTATGATGTCATAGCATTCGCTTAATTGAGATTATTATATAGCATTGTAATAGGACTAGTATTATGATGTCACAGTGGTCACTATTTTGTAGGACTGTGATGTCACAGTGGTCACTGTTTGGTGACTGTTATGTAGCGTCATAATGTTGTTTTAGCTGTATGATGTCATAATGTCCACTAGTCTGTGGCCTTGTAACCAGGGTTTTACCAATTATGATGTCACAGCAGACACTAGCACTATCTGCCACTCACAGTTGGAGTTTAAGTACTGACTTTAAGACACTGAGGAAAAGTCAACCATAACAGGTGGCGTGTGCAGAAGTTATGGCACCCTTTCTATTGTATTTTTGTCTATTATGAAAGAGAACTGTGTGCTATAACGTGCAGAATGTCCCATATCTGTTCTCTGTAACTGATTCTCACTCAGGAAATCAACAGACGCATGTCATTCGAGCGAGGATGTGTATGCGTATGTATGTATGATCCTAACCCAGTTACTCTGTCCACAGATCCAGCAGACTGGGGCAGGATGGGAGAAGCGGTGGCGAACGTGGCCAGGAGGATGAATGCAACGGTGGAGGAGGGAAGAGACACATTAGGTCAGTGCCACAGTGTTAAAACCGAGGTGTGAAATACAAGGGGTCTGGGTGTGGGGGTCTGGGACCCTCTAATTAACCTCTTGTACCCCCGAAAGTCCCTGAATGACTTTATACTGTCACTGTGTAGCTGGTGCAACTGAACTCAGCAAGCTTCTGTATTTCTGAACTGACTAGTGATGCAGCGCTGGTCTGCCTCAGGGTGGTGCTGCAGCATGCTGCTTCACCCAGTTGGTCCTTCATATGTCTGGAATACCTGTACAGAGTGCCGGAGCATATATCTAGATCTCACTGAACCAAACTAGAACCGAGCATCTCCGGAAGAAGAACTGACAATCCAAACAGTTAGTTGCCATTTAAGCACGGCGAGCGGGTGAGCAGCCCGCCAACGCTGGATTAGCAAGCCAACATGGAACCCCCTGGATATGGGGGGGGGGCATTTCACACACACTTTTTAAAACTGTATAAACTAAACACGTTCCTGAGACTGAGTTAGCTGGAACTGACAAAATGCTAATGCTAATAATAATAATAAAAAAAACACAGCAATAATAATAATAATGACAATAATTAGAAATAATAATAGTAATAAACATAATAATAATAATAATAATAATAATAATAACAAGTACTACTAATTATAATAATAGTAATAAACAGAATAATAACAATGATAAAATAATAATACTAAAAACACATGATAATAATAATAACAACAACAATAATAAACACAGCAATAATAATAATAATAATAATAAAAACACAGCAATAATAATAATAATAACAATGACAATAATTAAAAAATAATAATAGTAATAAATATAGTAATAATTATAATGATAATAACAATGATAATTAACTACTGATACTATAACTACTACCAATTATAATAATAGTAATAAACAGAATAATAATGATGATAATAATAATAATAATGGTAATAATAATAATAATAATAATAACAACTATTGGTAAAGGGATATGATAATGACAAACTTTGATTTCATTTGATTTAATTAATATAAATAAAATAATTTAAATAATAATTTAAAAATAAAAGATGTAGTACTGCTATATTATTTAAGTATTAAGTATTTAAGTGGATATTTCAAATATAAAATATAAAAATGTAAATTAAACATTTATACAATTAAATATTTAAAATCTAATTAATATAGAGTTAAACATGTTTGCACTGGTGTCTGACTGTGTATAGAAAATATCAGGCTTGTTGTGTGGTATGTGTTTCACTCCTCCTCCTGTGCTCAGTAGATGGCGCTGTTGTGCTGGTGTAGTTGCTGACGCTGAACGGGGTTGGCGTATTAATCCCTGCCTTTGGACCGGCCCTTTAAGGTCAACGTAAAACAACATGACAGAGGCACGAAATTTAATCAGGCTCATTGTGGAGCCAATTATAGGCTTTCTGAAAAGCAGACACAGATCAAGTGGCTCTAAATCACCTGTTCTAGCCTTTTCCCCGCGCGAGGCCGCAGGGGCTGATTGGTCACGCGTGATTGTGTTATTCAGAGGAAGGAGGCGGCGTGATGGACACAATACACTAATTAGAGACATATCCGAGACATCCACCGCCTTCATCGCTGCTTCTCTCTCTTCTGCTCTCTCTTTCAGACCTGTCCGACTGCAAGCTCATCAGCTTTCCTGACGGAGTCTTCAAAGTGCTTCGCAGTTGCACTGACAACATACGCAAAATCACGCTGGCCAACAACCAAGTGAAGGCCCTGACCAACAAGTTCTTCACCACCTTCACTCAGTTACGAGGTGCAGCATTTTCACACACGGTCTATTTGATGTCTCTGATTAACGTCATGTACGGAATGTTCAGCATCCGAAATCATGGTTTACACTGAACCCTGTGCAGTTCCTTAAATGGTGCAACAGCCTCAATCTGAAGTCAGCTTCTTATTTTGTTGTTCCACCTTAAATGGCGCGACAGCTAAAGTCAACTTCTTATTCGAATTTTGCTGTTCTTAAATGTCTTAAATGGTGCATCAGCCTAAAGTCAGCTTCTTGCTTGGTTTTTGCTGTTCCGCCTTAAATGGTCCAGCAGCCTAAGTTTAATGTCAGGTTTCTTATTTTGCTGTTCCACCTTAAATGGCTCAACAGCCTAAGGGTCTGCTTCTGATTCGAATTTTGCCATTCCACCTTAAATTGTGCAGTAGATACATTGTGGAGCCTGGCACCAGAGTGTAAACGCTGTACCATTTAAGGTGGAACGGAGAATTCCACCAGGAAGCTGTAGTAATAATAGCCACCTTGGACGGGTTTGAGCAGTTGCACTGGGACCATACGCAAAATCACGCTGGCCAACAACCAAGTGAAGGCCCTGACCAACAAGCTCTTCACCACCTTCACTCAGTTACGAGGTGCAGCATTTTCACACACTGTTTGTTTGATGTCTCTGATTAACGTCATGTAACGGAATGTTCAGCATCCGAAATCATGATTTACACCGAACCCTGTGCAGTTCCCGGATGTAGACGGGAAGCAGAGCGGAACTTTTTCCCAATTAGTCTAGGGCTAGCGCTGTCTGCTAAGGGGTAACGCAGTCACGCAGGAGCACGCTGACGCTTCCCAGCTCTTATTCAGCTCCAAGCATTCCAGCCAAACGGAGTTCCAGACAGAGTGAAGACCAGGGCCGAGCTGTGGGATGATGTTGGGGTCTGCTGGGATGTTAGGATGTTCAGTACGGATGTTTAAACTGCAGTTTAGTATCGGCTTACCTCGGAGACCAAGACAAAAGTACATCCCATCCAGCAACACTGTTCTGGCCCAAATCTGGCCCACGTTCCTTATTGTCATCTGGCCCACTAGCCAGATGGGTTGACGACTCTTGGGTGGTAGCATGTTTGGGCCACGTATGCGCCACATTAGGGCCACGCCTCAGCCAAAAGTAGGCAATTCTGCTGGAGCCGTGCCAGAAGTGGACCTGATCTGTTTTGGGACAGGTGGACCGAATGCGTGTTGCAGATATGTGGGCCACCTTTGGCCACGGCAAATTGCCGGTGCTGACAGTGGACCACATGTTCTCTGGGATTTAGTCTATTTAATTTATGCAATGGTAAAAAAAAAAAACAGCGAAATTAATAAAACGAATAATTCTTCCTCTTCTTCTTCTTCTACTTC
>JAVGWN010003625.1:0-10186 GCA_034552555.1 Semaprochilodus insignis | reverse complement strand
GTTTATTGGGTATGGGAATAAGGACACAGGGCTTGTTTATTTGTAGGGTTATGGGGATGGGGAGACAGGGCTGGTTTATTGGTAAGGGTATCGGTATGGGGTGACAAGGCTGGTTCACAGGTTGGGGAATGGGGATGAGGAGACAGGGCTGGCTCATTGGTAGGGGTACGGGGATGTGAAGACAGGGCTGGTTCATTGGTAGGGGTATGGGGATGAGGAGACAAGGCTGGTTCATTGGTGGGGGTGAGGAGACAGGGCTGGTTCATTGGTAAAAGTATGATGATGGGGAGACAAGGCTGGTTTATTGGTAGGGGTGTTGGGGGTGGGGAGACAGGGCTGGTTCATTGGTAGGGTTATGGGGATGGGAAGACAGGGCTGGTTCATTGGTAGGGGCATGGGGGTGAGAAGACAGGGCTGGTTTATTGGTAGGGGTATGGAAATGGGGAACCAGAGCTAATTCAGTGCCGCTGAACCACAATTTCCATCTGCTGTCACCTGGCATCCTTCTTTTCCTGCCTAGTTTGGAATGAGGCAGGAACGAGCCAGGCAAATAGAGGGGGCAACACAAAGACCCTCTGGATTTTTACTTTAAAAATAAGAAAAGATAAAGAAACCTTTAGTTTTATAACTACATTGTAACAAAAGTTTGTATTAACTTAATACTAACTTAATAATTTAATATTGAAAAAAAGATCTAATTCCATAATATTTTTAGGTCCCCCATCAGTCACAGACCAATGTAATCATCCTAACTTTTCAGATATCGGCATCCACTCACACTTCCCATATTTAAGCCTAATGATGACTTAAAACCAAAAATGTATCCTTAATCCGCCCCAGCAAGTTTAGTCCTTTAGCATTGCACTGGAGCTGTGAGGCTAATGTAGCTAACAGATATGTCACATGTTTAAATTATTTTCGATATGGGATTCCAAGAAGATACATGCTGTGAATCAAACACACTTAGGTTTCATGCTATAAAATGCATGGTAATGGAGATTTAACTGCAGACTCCCAGCCGAGCCTATGGCTAGGCAGAGGCCTGTGAATGGCCAAAAGTCTCCTGCCAGGCTGACACTGAGCAGGGAAGATAGAGAAGGTGAGAGGCTGTGAAAAGTAATTTGCTGATAGTTAACGTTTTGGATTAGGGTTGAAAACTATGACTTTGCGTGTTGGGATATTGGTACAATGCTGCTGGCCACTAAAGCAGCAAAGGCTGTGTTTGGACACTTATCCTGGTCACTAAAGCAGCAAATACTGTGTTTAGTCTTAACTTCATGAAAATGATCTGAACATTCCAAACGTTCTAAAAACATGATGTTAAAAATTACATGGAAAACAAATTAGTTTGGTTTCAAGGGGGACATTTCCCCCTATTTATTACTTAGGTACACAAACACAAAAATACGCTTCAAAATGCCCAGCCAGACATTTTTTGGCAAATCCACACACTACACCCAGCAAGAGTGTTTGGCCTATTCATAATCTTCTGCCCAGCCACAGGCTCGGCTGCGGGTCTGCAGCTGGATATTATTGTGGTAAGGGCAATGATTTTCATAGCTTTATTTAACACAATCTATGCAGCTTTAAAAAGGGCTAACCATGAATGTAAAAAACTGGTCTCAGACATGGAAAACAAACTCGTTTGCTTAGCCTACCTTGGATGGTTGATGGGTGGAGAATGCAGACCTGAGCTGGAGAAAATCACCTTTGCATTCTTCTGTTTGAGAATACTTTGGTCATCGCAATGGAATCCAGCAATGATGGAACATGTCTAAACAGGAGAAAACACATAACTTACTCCACAGGGCTTATAGAGTCTGAATTGCACCTCTACTTGGTTGTAGAGAGTCCTAGATTCCACAGTTTGCAAGGTATTGCTTGAGCCATATTAGGAATCCTCTCTCACTCATTTAAACCAGAAGAGTCTTTTTTAAATTTGATCTCTTCTAAGAAAATTACTTACCAGCACACTTTCTCAATATCTCTGTAGTGAAAATAATATGGCCAAATTCATAAAGATATCAAAATTCTGTTAGCACTGATACATCAAACAAAATGTCACATCTAAGTAGCCCAGAGTCTCCTGGAAATAACAACATATATGCATATAGCATATAGTCTCATATTAATACTTTGTAATTGTAATAAACCAAAATCTAAAATACTTATGCAAAATTAATTTAGGGTTCCATCAAAATAAGAGCAATTAAGAGAAGTTTGCAAAATATGACCAAATTCAAAATTATATGAAAATTCTTTTAGCACTCATATGTCAAACAGTGCCAGAAATTACAATACATATTGTATTGTGTAATTAGTGAATTATTATCCCCTAGTAGTAAACAAGTAATGGTAGCTTATAGCCACAAAGTTAACATCATTCAAACTGCATGCCTAAATAATCACACACTTATATGTTTTTTAAAAATATGATATGTTGTACTGCTTTGTTAAAATGGACAAAAACCATGCACTTTGAACATGTGATGTTTTAGGTTTGCAAGTTGCAGTGTTGAAAGTTTTAAGCTACACAGTTATAAGGCGATGGGTATAAGCTACTTTCCTTTACCAGCTATGTTAGGCTAGTAACTCTAATGCTTAACTATAGAAGCAAACTTTGGACACTAAAAAAGTCTTTGCTGATCAACTACATTTGGAGTACAGTAAACTATAAATTTACACCTTGAGGAAAGACCACTCCTGCTGCATAAGGAGGCTATCTATATAATGTTTTCTATTTGTTATCATCCCTGCACACCCGAAGGCAAAGATTGCTGAAACACTTCTTTCAGCACACTGGTCTTTTCCCACCTTATACATCATTTTTGCCTTGTGTGCTGAGCAGGCCAGGCTATAAAATGTGGCCCTGATGTTGTTTCTTTGTTTGTGGGTAACGGTTGAGGTTACAGCTGAGGTCGGCAGCTGCTGGTGGGTAGAAACGCTGATTCTATTGCTAAAGGCAAAGAGTAATCATATCAGCTTTTTTCTCTCACTGTTGCCCACGTAAGAGGTTCACCATGCTCAGATCAGCCCTGTGTGTTTATTTCATTTTCCCAGTTTTCTGCCAGTTTCATCATAGACAATACCCCGTAAATTATTTTCTCTCCATCATCTATATGTAGCACCTTGTAAAGTATATGAGGCTTAGCGCAGCATATTTATGAACCACCAGCCACATAGACTTGCCAGTGACTGTACATGGCACAGGTAGGACTTGAACTTGAATGCTAATTGTGGGCACAAGCAGGGTGAATGAGTGAACGGATGATGTTTTAAACCACCGTTCTTCTCTAAGATTTTAGAGATTGGCCATCAGTAAGTTTAGAAACCAACAGTTTAGGGTTACTGTGTTTAAGAGCAGTGATTGATTTTGAGTAAAGCAAGTATACTGGCTTTAAGCCACATTCACTCATCATTAGAAGTCACTTTTTGATGAATGTTACTTTCTTTTTTTGGACTTCTCAGAGCTTGTGTTTTTGCACCTGTAAGACTGCTATATGCAAAAGAACTCCTCCTGACTGGATATTGTGTCTCATTCCAAAAGCAGTACAGGTTGAAACACTTCTTAAACATTCAGCGTCAATGGGCTTCATTAGGCAAAATAGGTTTGATTTTACGCTATTTGTTTTTACACAACATTGACCCTTTAAAAAGTGCACATATTATGCAAATTAGAATTCCTTTGGTTTTTTTTTATCGCTTCACTATATTTAACCATACTCTTTGTAACATTATGCTAGTTTATGACTCAGAGAAGTGTGTAATAGAACAGATAATCAAATAAATATAATATAGGTTATACAAACACCAATTGGCAATACTTTGTTTTCCTAACAAATAATGGCAATTTACCTCTGTATGTTAACAGCATTAAATGACATCTGTGCAGAATATAATTACCACTGTGCATTATTAATTATTATCAGAAGCTAACCCAGTACATAATTCACAGTTACATAATTCCAGTGATGAAAAAATCCAGATGGAGTGCAGGAAGTGAAATGCAGAAGATGCCAAATGAAGGCCAGCCCATACACTGCCAGTTTAGATGATGTTATGTGAGAAATGTCCAAACAGAAAATCACAACATAAATTTGACATCCATTTTTTTCCTTTTATGAAAAGGAACAATTGTCAACTGAATTCACAGATTTGCCTGCTATCGAGGCAGTAGATATAAGAACAGTAGATCTTCTCCTCCAGACGTCTTTCTACTCAAGCAAACAAATAAAAGCATTTCAAGTATTTAACATTTTTTGTTAGCAGTTGGGTGCACCTCAGTACCAAGGTGCCCTACAATGACTATCACGTTTTTATTGTCCTGTGGATTAACCTGACAGCAAACGTTTAATCCAGCATCAACTCTCAACACCAACACTAAAGTTAACTACTATCAAAGGTCCACCACTAAAGATTATAATTATATTATATTATAATTGCAAAAGAAAACAGAGAAGACAAAGCTATTCTTTTAAATCTGTCACCAGTGCACATCCACGGATGAACTGTTTATGAAGCTGAAATCAACCTCTTAGTTCCCAACTTTCCTGGTACAGCAGACACCAGAATCTAACTGCTACACCATTTAAAGTGGGAGGGGAAAATTCTAACAAGAAACTGGTGAGTTGGAAGCTGCCTTCATCCTCGTTCCTACTGCAGATAAAATGGGATGGAAAGGATGCTTTGTAGTGTAGATACCATGTAACCATGTAAATATTACTCCACTACAAGTGAAAGTTGTTCAGTCAAAGTAAAACCAAGTACTAGAGTGAAGGCATTAATGAAGTTTGTGTGTGGTAAATGGAGCAAACATTTTAAATTATACAATTTTTTTTTTTTTTTTTTAAAAACAAATCTCTAACATGGACTTCAGATATGGCCATGGCTGCTCTTGTGAGGAACCACCGAGGTCAACTGTTCAAAAAGTGCAGCACTGACTCACAGTGTAGGAGGAGCTTACTGTGGTTGTTTAAAAAGTGGGGGAGACATGTCCCCCTACTGCCACCCAGCCCTGCATTTGCCTAATGGCCTAATGCCTTTTTTATTTTGTACAAGTGAGTTTACGTCAGCCATGAACCTCCATGTTGCTCTCTGAGGGCCACTAGTGGCTGCATAATGAACAATATTGTTTCAGAATACTGGACACTGCTTTTCATCTCTCAGAGCACACCTCACCGAGGTTCAGCACAATTATGTACAAGAAGTGTTGTACCTGCCTTGTGCCTTTAGTTCCAAACTCATTCACAGAAGTGGACATGGACAGTCAGGTACTAGGAATGAAACTTGGACTTAGAAGTTCTATCTAATCCATGGCTGGTCTGTGAATACTTTATTACTTGCCCACCCTCTCTCATCCACCCACCTACACCTACAGGAGGGAGACTTAACACTTTTCTCTCTATCTCTCTCTCTCTCTCTCTCTGTCTCTTTCTCTCTCTTTCTTTCTCTCTCTCTCTCTCTCTTTCTCTCTCTTACTTTTTCTCTCTCACACACACACACACAACTCGATGCACATTCGAGCACATCTTTAAATCGAATCTACACACAATTCACCACTCACAGCCTCCTCCGAATGCGGGGGCATGCTGGCACCGCTCCTCCTGCCCACCTCTCCGTGTGCCCACTGGGCGGGTACAGCACGGCTCACTCCTGCTGCTGCGCTCACGGCTGGGTGTGTGGTTTGCCGGAGATCCAGCAGGAAATGGCATGAGCATGTCCCGTCCTCACACATCCTCCACACACGCACACTCACACGCTCCTTCAGACTACACCTCTTTGTCATGATCCCCAGGAAGAGGTGCTGATCTAACGGCCCTGCTGGATCCATCTGGCGTAGGGATGTGTGTATAGTACTTATGCAAAAGTCCAAAGAGCAGTCTTTCATTTATTTAATTTCCAGCTAAAATACACATTAAGTACAATATTTAGCAGAAAATTACTCAGAAGACTCAACAGCTAAATATCATATCAACATTTTCAGTATTCACTGTGCCCAGCTGTTATTGGTCAAGTCAAGTCAAGGTTCACTTATATAGTGCCTTTAACAACAGATGTGGTCACAAAGCAGCTTTACAGAGAATCTGGGACCAAACCCCCAAAGAGCAAGCCAATGGTGACAGTGACGAGGAAAAACTCCTGGGGTGGCCAGTCCATTGCTCTGAGAACACCAGCAGCTACTTTCTTCTTTTTTGTCTATTTCCTTTCCAGATCTGAAGAAAGAGTAGTGCCTGATCTTCTCATCTTCTCATTCTCATCAAGGAACCAGCCTAGTAACCGGAGGGTTGCCGGTTTGATTCCCTGAACCGACAGTAACAACTGAAATGTCCTTGAGCCAAGCACCTAACCCCTACACCTAACCCCCAACTGCTTCTCGGGCGCCGTCGTTCTACTAGTGTGTGTGTATGTGGGTGTTTCACTTCCTGGAAGGGTTAAATGCGGAAGACAAATTCCTCTGTGTGTAAGCATGAATGGCACAAAGGGCCTCTCACTCTACTCAGAGAATGACTGGCCTCACCTAAATCCTAAATCTAATGTCTTCAGAAATATATCCTGAATTAACTTGTTAATAATGGATGATTTAACTGGGAATAAATGGGTAAATGACTCTCACAGTACTGTATATGCATTTGTGGACTCAAGTCTGGTTTTCTAAGTCTGTCTGAGTATACAGACATTTGTCCATGGCCGAAATGAGCATACACATGTCCATCTGGGTCTGTAACCATTTACTATCCACCAGCCTCGCTCAGTGGTTCATAGAAAGAAAGAAGTGAGGGGAAAAATGGGTTCACTGGTCAATTAGGTTACAAAACTAGCAGCAAGATTCCATCACTTAAGGTTGTGCCTATTTTGGGCTCAGCCCTGAATCAGTGTGCCACACTGCCCCCCTGTGGCAGACAAATGTCACCATCTCCCTGCTATAATTATGTAAGACTTTGCAGAGAATGAGTCATCATCAGTAAGAAAAGAGAATGGGGGAATGTGTGTGTGTTGGCGTATACTGGGAGGACACTGGGAGGGTGCGTGGTGCTGGTGGGCCACTGAAGCATGAAACTGGGGATTTTCCAGACCCCCTTATTTAAAAATCTGTGAGATAGGTGAGCTACTAGCAGTCCCTGCCACTGAATGCGATGGAACACAAAGAGGCTATAAGGGACATTGCCCACTACTGCTGGACTTCAAGCCAGTGGAAGTTTCTGGAACTGCGCTTATTCTTAACTCTGACTTGCTTATCCTTCGTGCTGGATTTATGTTCTCCCTTTCTTAAATGTGATTGTGTTGGATTCTCCTTTAAGACTGGTATTCTTAAAAAAGTATATGCATACTTTATATATATATATATATATATATTTTTTGAATTCAAGTTCTATATATATATATATATATATATATATATATATATATGACTTTGTTGCTTACTATCTGAATAAATATTCGCAGTCTTTTTAGGCTTTATTCATGTAGATTCCTGTGCAAGCATCAGCACCCTCTCTTTCACACACCTCCAGAATAAGTGTGCATGGTTGGAGAAGCTTTATTCTGTAATGCCCCGTTCTTTGAGTGAATCCTAGGATTACATGTTTGAGCCAACCCTCCATACACAGAGAGAGAGAGAGTTTAGAGTAATGAAATTCAGATGGGGATAGTAGAATATGATATCAAGGGACCAAAATGATCACAAACTCAGTATTATCCCGGGCTTGTTAAAGAATACTGATATATTAAAAACTCAAGTCTCACCACAAGTGTTATATCAACTAGAAAAGTGCAATGGTTATGCAGCTTAAATGTTCCCACTTCCTGCTAGGCTATGGTTGCTGTGGGAGCAACGAGGGATGAATAACCGACACATGGAGGAGTGTGGGTCAGTATGTCTGTGGATTAGAGTTTGTGGATCTGCCCTGAGTGATTACATGCAGTTTGGTGGCTGTAGGTTAAAGGAAACAATAGAGTTTCAATGGAGGCAGAAATGAATGGGACTGTATGAGGAGGGGAAAAGAGGGATGGGAAAAATGACAAACAGACGAGTGGGTGTCGAACCAGTACTGAACTTGTGCTTGAGGGTCTGCCCTGAGATAGTGTATCAGAAACAGTGTCTCTGAGTTGAGCATCAGTACAGTAGATAGTAGGTAGTAGGTGTGCACTTCTCCATCCCATTCATTCTTAATGGGAAAAATCTGTTGCAAAAAAGAAGACAGGCACCCAATCAAAATGCTGTATACAAGCACACCATTCCCAGCAGTTATCACCAGCAGTACAGCTGTTTACTTGTTCCAAAAGATTCTTATCATGTACAGTTATCAGAACAATTCAAATTTGAAACACTATCATCATCTTAGAGTTTTATACTGTTATATATCATTTAAACCAGGGTTTCTCAGCCTGCGGGCCAGGGACCCCCAGTGGCCCATGAAGCACCCTCTAATGGGCCTGTGGGTCTGTACTCAGGTGGAGGCAGTAGTTTGTAGTAGGCCAGAAATCATATATAACCATATTAGTTTTATATTAAGTATATTAATATAAATATATGTACCTAAATGTAACTAGATTTCTTAGAGAAATTCTATTTCTAAAAGTTGGTTTTAGGTTTCTGGTGGGCCGCTTTGCTTTTCATTAATTATCAGGTAGGCCTTGGGGTGGAAAAGGTTGAGACCCCCTGATTTAAACCATCTCCAGGTACTACACATGGAAAGCCTGGCAAGCGGATTCACCCTCTGTTCCTATAGTGAGAAAGCGAAAAGGACAGCCATGAAGCTCAGGAGAAGAAAAGCACCCAGCAAGAGGCTCAATCACAAACGTTATGATTCTCTGTTGACAGTTCCTCTTTTTTCTCTGTTCAGTTTTGGGATTAGACGGGTGTCCCGGCGATCAAACTTTGTGCGAACACTGTGACGGGGTCTCCGTCACAGAGAATCCCAATTGATTTTGGAAAAGTGTGAATGCCGCCGCTCTCCCTGTCGGCAAAAGACAGTCCTTTTGGCTCATATCGCTGGATAAAGATCAGCCCAAACCCCACGTCAAAGGCGCCGAGATAAGGAACAGAGCTGCAGTCGGAAGGGCTTAAACAGAGGGCTGTCTTTCTGTGTGGAATCCACAGGGTTGAAGTACCGCAAGCAACAAAAGGAGTGGTAGAACGACAGGGAGAGCACCGCTTCTTATCCGAGACCGGAAAACAGTAGTTGACATTTGAGATGATGGTGCAGGATGCAGGCCATCCTTTCTTACTGATGTGGGAAAAAGGCGCTTAACCCTTCGAGCCTAGAGGTGCTACTTGTGTTTTACAGGTAATTACATAATTGCACATGTTATTTATATGGTTAGTAACATCATGAAGTACATTCAGCCTGCATTGCTGCTTCTACAAAGTGTTTTAGGGGTTATTAGACCTCTGTATGCAATATGTATAGGTTTGGACACCGTAGGTCAATTACATTCTTTCGTAATACTTTTATTAGAAGCGAAAAGTTAAAGGCCACAGAGAACACTATGAAATGTAGCCTTTTGATTTTGCTGAGTTAAATATAAAAGATAAAACAGAATCTGCACAGACTCCCCGGATATTCATTCGCTGGGTAGGTTGTTCATTTTCTATTTTTGGGATTTTGGGATCCTTACTAGGGCCCTGGTTAACCCGTGTATGCACCGTTCTATTACCCCTAGCCTGTCGCTAAGAGAGGCTAGCAGGCCTGGTTAATAGGGCAGAGCTATGCTTTGGGCACCGAGGGAAGCAGCTAGCTAGCCTGGACTTTCGGATTTTACAGCTGATGAAAGCCAATGCATAAAATGTGTTCTCAGTAGCAAATCAACAAAACATGCCATTTGACCAGGAGTGCCCAAACATGCAAATGATAAAGAATGAAAAATACAAATTTCATCCATGACACTTTATTTCTATTTAATCTGAACTTCCAGCTTTTCCCACTTGTTTTGATGTCATGTCGTGACGGACATGTGTCAAAAATGTCAGACCGGTTTGTCTTTTCCATCCAATTAAAATAATAAAATCTCCTGCTGTGTTTACAGACGTGTGTTTACAAAGTGAAAATATTAAATAAAATGAATATAAAAGTACAGCATACTTTTGTCATCACCAGCGATAACTAGAACTATGTTTCTTTCTTTTTTGTTTGGTTTGTTTTTGTTTTGTTTTTTGCTAGAAAATCTTCCAAACATTTGTTTGGGT
>JAVGWN010003624.1:0-10186 GCA_034552555.1 Semaprochilodus insignis | reverse complement strand
CTATCTATCTATAGACCTATATAGACCTCTAGAGCCCTGTATTGGTATAATGACAATAAAGCTGAATTGATTTGAACAAAACATCTCACATCTCATCACCATGGCTGTCAAGTCACATGGTTTCCCATCAGTTTCACACCCGCCACAAAAACGTTTGTTTCACAAAAGTCTGGTGTGCTGTGCAGTGCCATTACAGTAACAGCTAGACACTTATTTGTGGTGTTGTGCCCAGTGCTACAGGCCAATGCAGTCGTATCTGCATAAGGCCCTAGGAAATCTATATCTGTGTCGTCTTTCTTTCTCTTGCATAAGAATATACATGTACAAAGTACATTATGTGAAAAACAATAAATGGGCAACGTACTTCACTAACATGTACCCTATCTCTGTAAACTAGGCTGTTCTAATCTTAGGTCGTGTGTGGTGTGCAGTATGAGCAGTACTCTCATAGTACAAGCCTGGTGTGGTTTGCCCCGCTCGCACATTAACAAAACTGTGGTTGGTCTATCTGCGTTCAAGTCAGAGAAACTTACTGAGAGAAAGCTAACCAGCAAGCTTTACTGAGATAGCAAGAACATTCATGTGTTCAATCATTCAATAACTGCAGTGCCATGCTGAGGTCTTAACGCTGTCTTGTGTAGTCGTGCTTCAGTGCTTTAGCGGGTTGGGAGTGTTGGACTGAGTGTTGGCGCACCCAGACAGCTCTCAGATGGGTCTGGCCTCCTCATGAACTTACACTTTGAATTAACACTCATTTTATTATTATCACAAACTAATATCTAAAATATTTATACTATGACCTTCACCTTTTAACCATCACAGTGCTGTGGTTCGCAGTTTTTACCAAATTCTTCCGGTTCCATCACCATCCTTTTGGGCTGAACGATGAAAGATCTAATTGTGACTGTTCTGAGGAATATTCTGTTATACAACCAGGTGCTCTATTACGGAAACGTCCTATCTTAAGTTAAGCTCTGGCTATTTACTAATACTGACGATTTACAAATTTAATTTACAGACACAAATCTTATAATTTATTAGTTGTATCTTATCTTATGGCTTCTTATCTTAAGTTAGGAAATCTTAAATGTCTCAATCAAAGTTGTCCATCAACTGTACATGTCATGTACTGACCATACGCGCACAGTTAGCCAGACAGCTATTGATACTGATGTAACAATGTACATGTACTGGTCCAAACAAAACGGAAGTGCGATAAACTCGAGGCCAGGATTACTATGAGAGCACAATAACCAGCTTCGCCGCTCTCCAGTTTCAGTTTCTATCTCCCAAATCCTTTAACTGGCGTCCGAGCCACTGTAACATTATTCCCTCTATTCAAAGCACTGTAGATAAATGCAACATCATCAAGCTAGTTATAGTAAACTATGATAGACACAGACAGAAATGACATCACTGGTTTGTCAAGACAGTATTTCGGAAATGTCTAGTTAGGATATTTTTGTAATAAGCTCTTCTTATCTGGAGTTACGGGATAAGACTATGAACTCAAGCACTGTTGTTCTGTAATAGCTTCCGGCCTTAATTCAGTCCTAATTGAAGTTTTCATGGTCACTAAACAGATTAGACAGGATTTCAGACTGAGGAAGTTTATGCAATACAGCCCTAGGCCTGTATTTTGGNCAACTTCTGATTGGTCATCTACAGGCAGTTTTTCACATTTCAATCTCAACATAAAATGATTCATCTTTCAGCCTACCCACCTCCCTAGCTGTACCACAACTGACGGTTGATAAAGGCAGACAGTTACGCCTCCAATGCTTGCCTCACTATAAAATCACAACCCCAATATCATAATCCTCTGTTTAGTGTAAGCAGTTTAAGCCTGGTAGCATCTTAAAAAGCAAAGACTGAAGAGAAGATTAGTCTCGGTATCTGAACCGACATCTATCTACCCTGGACGGCGTGGTGACCACAGCTTTCTGTCCGCTGAATTTAGCACAAAAATCAAGCCACTGGTTGAGCGTCCAGGAATTCTGCATGCCTGACGTGTTGCACAGAGAGAGGCATCAACAGCCTGATGACAGCTGATGGCAACCACAGAAGAGAAGTGGCATGGAAATTCAGAAACAAACCCCCATCTCAGATGATTCTCATGAGGACATCTCAAAACCAACTGAAAATATTCTGTGGTACCAACAAAAAAGGAAGTGAAACTGCAGGTCTGTACGCCCTTTTCCTAAGTGCTAATGCTCTCCGATACATCACCAGTATAGAACACAACATTAGCTCACGGAAAGCTCAGGAGGAGGCACTTTGTTACCTTCGGATGATCAAGAAATGGTTAGCACTGGAGAGTCTGAATCATTTTAGTGGTCGGTAGAGATGCACTCCAGTTTTCCCACCCCAGCATCACATCAGGTCTAACAGACAAAGGCTCTGGATATACCCACTGCACTGTTACAGAGTCAGTACAAAACCGTGAGCTGAGGAGGCCAAATCCACTCACTTGTTGCCTCGTGGCTGACTCCTGAAGCGCTGGTCCCTCCGCGACATCTCCCCTCTGAGAGCGAGCACCTTCTTGTGAGTTTGCGGAAGCTGGCTCATGGTGAAGCTCACAACAGGAGAGACCAACGAGCTACGAAAACCACACTGCAACCACTCCACTCGCTCACGCCAACGTCTCACTCTCGCGCTCTCTCTCGCACTCGCTCTCGCTCTCGCTTTGGTGCTTTTGTTAGCCTCCGAGGGCAGCTGCGTGTTTGTTCTTTTCTTTTTCTTTTTTTTTTGCTATCATTTCCTGTGTTCTGTGCTCATTCAGAGCTTCCTTGGGAGCAGTTGTGACCCCATGACATGCAGTAGTTCCCCTCCCCTCCCCTCCCTCTGTCTGCTCTGTTCATAGTAGCGATGGTACAAAAAGCCAGGGTGGTGCCTGCCGATCAGTCAGACAAGCAGGGCACATTTCCTACCGTCCCGATAGGGTACACAAGCGTCATCTTCCTTTAGTACTGTTTGTAACATGCTCACTGAGAGCTTTCATACAGGCGCTTGCCAATAAAAGCAATCGTTTCTTACCTTCCCCTCTCAGGCCACATTTCGCCAACCCTTCTCAAGAAACAATGCAGGCTGACTGACTGAATTCCACAGCTAACTCTCGTGTCCTCTCGCGTCTATCTCCAACGGACGTCAGATGAAGAGTGATAGAATGCCGAGCTGCCAGACCTGTAGTTCCCCCAGCTTGGTTTCATGGTCAGCTGATGCTGGTGAGTCCATTCAAAAATGCAATCGAGGCGGTCTGAACCGCCAATCATGTGCTGTACATGTGGCCAGTGAGGTCTCTGAAATGTATAAGTGCTAACAAATGGCAAAAGCTTAATTCTTAAGTCTTCAACAACTCCTATATTAGACTGATTTGAGCCTCGAAACAAATGGAAAAGGCCCAAGTGTGAACCAAAAAGGAGGGCTGTAACTAAGGTCTGACCAATATGAATACAGATTTTAAAAATTCGAAAATCCAGTAAATCCACTAAACTAACGATAATACACTGCCTGGCTGAAAAAGCGCTTCCATTTGGATTTAAGTAAGTCCACCAATCAAACAATTAGTCACCTTGAGTGTTTAAGGTGGTAATAACTTCAGGCTCCTGCTGATGATGTCGGAGGTGGTACAGTGCAGTGAATGTCTCATTGCATGTGTGGAAAATGGCTCCAAAGCAGATGTTAATGATTGGCTCAAAGGAGTGATTGCAGTTGTGCGTGCCAAAGACCATAGTGTGAAGGAAGTAGCTGAATCTGCAGGTGTATGGAAGCGTACGGTCATACGGGTCTACCAGCAGTGGCTAAAATCCCAGTCTACAGGGAATTCTCCTTGGAATTGTGCCAGGGAAGGCATCTATCAAATCTGACCCAACTGACCAATTATTTGATGCAGTAGTGGCTGAACATTGATGTGGCCTGCATCTAGAAACTTGTCCAGTCCATACCAAATCCAATCACAGCTGTTAATAGTGCTCGTGGAGGTATTACATGATGTTAGGCATGTTTCAGTCACAGGTGACTCATTTTTGGTCCAGTGAGCTTACTCATGAGCCTTCGATTGTATATTTACTGCAGTGATGAACATATTTTCAGCTGCCAACAATTCCTTTAACCCTAACTGATACCTTCTCATTTCTTAAACAACCATGTGGGAAGACGTATCTGTGATTATGGTAAAGATGTTACTGGGTTGCAGAAGTGTCAAACTGAAGTGACCAGCATTAAACAACTAATTAGAAGCTAAAATTATTGCAGCTGGGTTAAGAACTGTCCAACGCATTACTAAAACCTGGACGGATGGTGGTGAACCACCAGCTTCACAGATGAAATGTAGTTGGAAAAAACATCCTGAATGACCATGACTGGAGATCACGTAAAGGCTTAGTGAAGCCAAATCATAACAAAACTGGACAGTAGAACTCACAACTATGTTTATTAGTGAACGTGGAAGCATTTCCACGTGATCAGAATTCACAGAACTGGAACAATACAGCTGTGTGACCATGCGGAAAACACTTAATAGTGAGGGTAATCGGCTTTAGTTCGCTACGGAACAAAAATTGGACTCTGGAACGATAGAAAATGGTCATGTGGTTTGAAAGCCCAGACTGACCCGACTCCAGAGCAAAGAGGCAAGAAGGGAATAGCATGAAGTGATGCAGCCATCATGCATGGTGCCCACTGTACAAGCCTCTGAAGGCAGTGTTATGATCTGGGGCTGCTTTAGTTGGTCAGGTTGAGGCTCCGCAATGTCATGTGGCAATGAAGTCAGCTGACCGTTTGAATGTACTGTATGGCCAGGTTATCACACCAATGGATATTTTCCTTCCTGAAGGACAACAATGCCGAGATTCATCTGGCTCAGATTGTAAAGGAGTGGTTGAGGGAGCATTAGGGAATCATTTTCACATGCAAGCTGGCCACCACAGGGTCCTGACCTGAAACCCCATTGAAAGTCTATGGGATGTGCTGGAGAAGACTTTACAGAGTGGCTTGACTCTCCGGTCGTCAATACACGAGGGTGGGAAAATGAATGCATGGAATGGAAATAAATGCTGTAACGTTGCATAAGGCTGTTGAAACAACGGCATGGTGAGTATGTGCCATAATCAAAACTAAAGGCTTTTGGTCAGGGAGCGTATTGTATACCAGCAGACTTGTATATAGTCAAAAATTATGCCACCTCCAATGTTCTCCAGTCCATGAGTGCCAGTCCTCAGGTGTCATGTTTCATATACTACAACAGCAAAAATCTGCAACGTCTCAAAGGCAAATTTCTTCCGTATAATTACAGGTATAAGATGTAAACCAAGCCATTTAGAGTGGTTTGGTTTGACTTGGTTGACATACTCCACTCTAGAGAAACTTACCAAGCCACTCCTTACAACTCCACTCTTTACATGTAACAGACACAACCAAAACAATCCATTTCTAACATGGTTAACTGGGCCTGTAGCTGCAGGTTGTTGTAGGTTGTAGGTTGTTCATGCCTACACGCACCAGTCTAAACCAAGGACTTCCTAGAGCAGTACGTTTCAAGAGTAATAGCAAGTTCTATACCAGACATCCCGAAGGAATACAAAGTCCAAGCTTCTCTGCTACAGCAGGACTGCAGTGCTATCTGCAGAGATGCTGACTCACTCCGAGCACTGAACGCAGAAAAAAACAGTCAAAAAAAACCCCCCAAAAAAAACAAGTGACTGCTTGTATATCTCATTCACTGTAAGATAAGGCAATGTGCATGCAGACATGTGGAGGCGGATGTCCGAGACATCTGGCATTCTTTAAATGGCTGATTTTGACGTTCACGTCTAAAAGCTCCCTCACAGAAAGTTATTACACGAAATGCTTATAAATATTCTAAGTAGTTCAGGTGAGGCCAGCCATTCTCTGAGTACAGAGCTTAGAGCCATATCTTTGGCCATTTGTGCTCTGTCTTCCGCCTTTAACTCATCCGTGAAGTGATACACCCACATACACCACTCTTGTGAACACACACACTAGGGGGCAGTGAGCACAATTGCCCGGAGCGGTAAGCAGCCCTATCAACAGCGCTCAGGGACCTCCAGCCCACAACATCCCTCAAAGGTAAGGTGGAAGGGGGCACCCAGATATGCTGCATGATGTCTAAGATGTTGTTTCATGATTTGGCTTCAGTTTTTTTTCATTTTGGTTTAAAACAAAAATGTTGGATTACACCATCATGAACATTACATATACAAACTCTGAAGACACATGTAGGTTCACTGTTGGTTGTTCACTTTTGGTGGTTATAGGTGGGCAATACGGCAAATACACAACACACAATACACAACATGTGACTATTTATTTTTTAATATTTAATATTTATTCTTTTCTGACCTCTGATGAGTTGTAACAGCCAAAGTAATGCCACATGTAAAAACCTGCAAAGTTATAAAGTCTGGCGTACGTGCTAGAGGGAAAAACTCCCTCACAAAAAACATGTTTCTCAGCTGTCTTGAAAGCCTTGTTGCAATTGCAGCGCTGTTGTCTGTTACAAGGTGATGTCATCTCATGACACAAGCCTTACTGCCCGCCTACCGGCAAGCTGGACACACCCTCACACAACACAGAGAGAGCTAAAACAATAAAAACTCACCACTCTGAAACATCCTGCTCCAGTCTAGCTTGTGAAGGTGGATCAGATCAGTGGTGGCTCTACAATCAACCATTTCATGTCAGACCACTCTGAATGTGCCAACTTACTCAAATTTCTCCAAGACCACATTGATGACTCATCCAGGAGGCCACAAAAGAAACCAGATGAACATCTAAAGAGCTGCAGGTCTCGCTTGCCTCAGTAAATGTCAAATGACATCATTCAACAATAAGAAAGACGTTGGGCAAAAATATCATCCATGGGAGAGTTGCACAGCACAAACCACTGCTGACCCAAATGAACGCAAAGGCACATCTCACATTTGGAAGGAACTTTTTCTAAGTGTCCTCATACCAGCAGTAAAACATGGTGGTGGTAGTGTGATGGTCTGGGGCTGCTTTGCTTTTAAAGGACATGTGAAGGAGAATATATATATACATATATATATATATATATACACACATACATATATAGGTGATGTCATCTTGTAACACATATATAAACACTGAAAATGCTAATAGTAGATATTGTTAATCTACATATGTGCAAATATTTTAATATTAATATTCACAACAGCTTATTTTAATATATTTAGCACACGTTTTAAACCTTATTATATATTACAATTACACCGCACACACATTTTTCTTTCATAATATGTGGGAACTTGGGTCAAAGTCAGCTTTGTCATCATTTCTAATGCTCACAGTTGTGTTCACCACAACACGGTGCTGCGTTCAACGCAGACAAACTATAAAAACACTACACAATGAACTCTAATCTACAATACACAATAACTACAGCTACATATCGTCACTGTCAGAGGAAAAACAAGCATCTCCAAAATGGCAGCTTTACAGGAGAGGCCAAAAACCTAGTTGAATTTTAGTGCAAGCCAATTTAACCAGATTTTTTACCAAGCATGTTGGGCCATTTCTGTTGCTCCACTGATGATGATCACACAGTGTAAACAGCAGCTACTGTGTTCAAATGATGCATAAAAGTAAAAAAAATAAGTAAAAATCAACAAAAACAGAGATACATGTTTTTTTTATTGGACAGCAGCGATATGCTAGTATATTGTCCAGCTCCCATCAATTTTCAATACCCCCTCGTGCCTTCACAGGACAAATATCTCACACATTATGTTTAAGCCAGCGCTTTCAGAAGTGGGTCTGATCCTAACAATGGGGACAATGAAGTAGCACGTACAAAGAGAGGCACAGAAATAATTCTCTTATCTATATGACCATGAGACTGTGTCCTTGAGAAATGAATTCTACCCTCAAAGTCGTAGAAAGGATGTGTGCTGGTGCTCAGCAAACGTATATGTTGAAGAAACACTGTGTGTTTAACCTGCTGAAAAGCACTTAAAGTAAACAGATAGCGGCTAACAGTGCAGTCACGCATCATGTTAATACAAGTCACACTATACCGGGATCAATAAGTCAGGTCAACACAATGTTTGCTTACAACCATCTGTGTACTGAAAGGATATAAACAGTGACATCACACGCCAGTACTATTACACTCAAGATCATTCAACACAGACACTCAAAGAGAACTGTCAGCAGAATTCAGGAAAAGCAGTCTGTTTTTCTATTTACTGCCATGGCTTGCTGAATAATGTTCCTCACTGGAACGATGAGATGCACTGGTATTCCTGTTTTATTATTTCTGCTTTCTTTAATTTATGTTTATTTGCTTCGGCACAGCAGACAAAAACTCACCCTACTGACATTGTGACCTTTGTGATAGCCTTCTGAAAGCCAACAAACGTGGAAAACATTTGCAGTCAGCTTAAAATAACTGCAGTTTGCTCAAATAATCGCAATCAGATGATCACATAATAGTTCCGGGGCCTATTTAAGGTCTGCCCAACAACAATAAAGCTAATAACAGTTTATTCATTTAGTAACATTAATAAAAAACACTGAGTAAATGAACATTAGCATTAGACACAGGCACGATAGCGATTGCACTTTCAGATTTCTCAGATTAAGCTCTGAGGGTCTGGACCGTGGTGAGGGTCACAGACACTCAAAGAGAACTGTCAGCAGAATTCAGGAAAAGCAGAGGAACAAGAGGTATCATGACTGACGTACCATGGATAATTGAAAACGCAGAGGGGTTCGGAACGGAGGTCAATGTGTTTCAATTGACTACACCTAATACAATTATGGAATATCGTTAGAAAAACCTTTCTTGTTTAACCAGTTTGCTGAGCATCCGTTTAGGGAAGAAGGAGTAAGATAAGCGAAGACTTTCAAGATAATCTTCTTCGGACTGGGAGCTACTGTATGTGTCCTGTTACATCTGGTGTAAAGCCAACACCCCATTCCACCATGTGAACATCACAACCGGAGTAAAACATGGTGGTGGTAGTATGACGATCTGGGGCTGCTTTGCTTTTGCCAGACCTGAATGACACGTCATAATTGGTGGAACCATAAGTTCTGCTCTCTATGATTACATCCCGAAGGAGACTGTCCGCTCATGAGTTTGTAACCTAAAGCTCAAGAGCAGTTGGATTATGCAGTAGGACAATGATCTGAAGTACAAGCAAAGTCTGAAGGGCTTTATACACTTATGGAACGTCATCAGGAAAATGTGAATACCAGTGCATCTCATTGTTCCAATGAGGAACATTGTTCAACAAGCCATGGCAGTAAATGGAGAAACAGACTGGTTCCACATTGGCAGGGATGTACATTTTTACCTTTCTTGTTTAACCTGTTTGCTGAACATGCATTTTGGGAAGCGGGATTGGAGTGAACTGAGCAAAGACTTTTGAGAAAATATTCTGTGGACTGATGAGTCAAAAGTAGACCCTTTTTGGAGCTATGTGTCCCATTAAATCTGGCATAAAGCCAACACCCCATTCCACCACGAGATCACATAAGCAGTAAAACATGGTGGTGGTAGCGTGATAATCTGGGGCTGCTTTGCTTTTGCCAGACCTGCATGACTTGTCATAATTGATGGAACCATGAATTCTGCTCTCCTGAAGGAGAATATCCACCTATCAGTTCGTAACCTAAAGCCCAATGCAGTTTGGCCATGCAGCTGCACAATGATGTGAAGTGCACACGCAAGTCTACAATTACAGAATGTCATCAGGAAAAATGGGAATACCAGCACATCTCATTGTTCCAATGAGGAACATTTTACAACAAGGCATGGCAGTAATGGAGAAACGTACTGGTTCCACATTGGAACTAAGCGAAGATTCGAGATTGGTGGAAAAAATATCAATAATATTCAATACGTGGAAAAATCAAGATGGAATAATCAATTTAAATGAAACAAAGCTTATGACAGTGAAAGACCATGGATGGTTGGCAGTTCATGTCTACTTGGATCACTCATTAAGCAGTAAGTAAAGTATACAAACATCACATAAACAAACATTACTCACTGCTGGCCTCTACAGGCGATCCAGCACCATGCAGGGTTTAGAACTGTTGTTATTTTCATGAGATCCAGGAGGCATTTTAAGAAATGCAATTTCTGCTTTCTATAATTTATGTTTATTTGCTTCGGCACAGCAGACAAAAACTCACCCTA